>CAJDSM010076216.1:3994-18218 GCA_903981925.1 Ostrea lurida
TTATAGACAACAGCGCATGGTTGCTGATCCCCCGGGGCTGATCCCGACTTTGCTCGGTTTATCACTCTTTGTGCAGTAAAATCACCAACATCGTTCTGGAATATTCCACGCAATAATGACGAGATTCTTCTGTGCAAGTTTATTGTCAAATTATGGATCCTTCAGGATATTCCGTCTGAAACTTGCTCACTTTGCACGAAACCCTTCACAAACGTGTTCGAGCACGTATCCACTACCTGTCCGGAAACGGCTCGCCTTCGTGACGCTTGGTGGGAACCGTTAACCTTAATTGAAGACTTTGACATCTCTCTAGGCGCCGAATTATCTGGACTATCTCAATACGACTTGTATTCATTTATCCTCGGTGCAAGGCCATGATCTCAGACTTGCCCGAATATGATCTTCCTGTTCTTAACCTTTCGTTTCATTAGAGATGCAGCAGCAATGTATCACAACAAACTTCGTGTTGCATTGTAACTTACTCTTGTTCATTGTACTCCGTTTTCTGGCTTATGTTCAAATAGAATTCTTGTGATTATCTTTTTTTCTCATCATCTACATTTATTTATTTCCCTCATAATTATTTTGCACATGTCCATACACATTAGCTAATGCACTGTATTTTTATATGAATTGTATGTTAATGAATCTCCATATGGAGGAAATAAAGAAAGAAAGGTGTCATGGAGGAGTAAGCATCCTTTGCTGACCGGCCACGCCCACCGTGAGCCCACAGTCGAAACAAAGTAATCATGCCTGGAGTCGCAGCACATCTTCAGGAGGGATCACAGATCAAACTCTACATAACTCCACGAGTCACAATCTATCCATAGGATACGAGAGTGTCAATCATATAGCCATAGGGAATGCACAGAGTCAAGCCATCTACAAATAGGGATCACAGGCCAAACATCAGTACGCATTAGGGAATCATCAGGTCAACATACTATCCATAGGGATTCACGAGGTCAACATCGACCATGGTGCCGCAAGGAACACATGGCGGTCAGCCCAACTTAACACACATAAAATAAGTCAATTCACCACACACATTAAGCAGTGGACCAGGTAGCCCCCCCGCGACCCGGAACCCCCAAAACACAATGTACGCACATACCGCCCGTCCCAATTACGCCTTGCACAGTAACAACGACAACACGATATGGTTCTCATGCCGACAGGGACTTTAATCTCTATTCAGACGAAAAAAACTCACAGTTACCTTTCTTTAATGTATTAATGCTGAGGACATTAACAATCTATCAGTCACCCTTCATTGTCTAATGGCACCATGGTTGTAAGTCATCATTCGGAATTGGAAGAAAACAATCAAATTATCCCTTCTTTGCCTTATGGGCATCAACGTGACGGAGTATTTATCATCACATCTGTTTCGTGGCATGTGTCCGTTATTATTTATAAAGGAAATACTTTTCTGGTTAATTTGTAGATGATCTCTATCCGCCATCTTACAAATGATCTGAGATAAACTTTCACAACATTTTATTTACTTAGTAATAATTGCAGCCTGGTTTGCAAAGGACACTGTACATTATACATGAATTTTGTTTTGACCGAAAATAAGAAAGTTGATTGATTAATTAGAATTCAACAATCAATATTTATTCTCTTAATAGAGCAAATGGTGTTATACTACATTGTGGGATTATCTTGTTTTGATATCGTTATTTAATTTGTTAATTATACGGTCTTCTATGACAATGTAATAGACTTCTCAATGTACATTTTCAACCAATGTAATTTCCTCGTTCTTAACCTTTAACTTGGTAGTTTTTGTCCTTATGAATGTGATTATGGACCGGTCGTTGATTGGCTTTGGCACTGGCTTCATTACACAGAGTTGTCGCGTCCCTTTATCTCCGTTACAGATGGAAGAGAAGAAGACCGACCAAACTCGTTGCAGAGCAGATGTATGGTTTTGGTGGTTAGAACTCTTCGTCTCGTGGAGGGTCGTGGGGTGTCGAGCCCCATGCTTGCACCCTGTATCCATTCGGTCCGCGTCAAATTTAAGATTACACTGCAACACCTTACGTATAGTTCAATTATTTAATGAGAACAAAGCATAATACTGGTATCATGACTACAATAAACTGTTTATTATTCACAAATTATTTACGTAAAATTTGTAGTGACTGATTTGTTTCTACTACTTTTGTCTGACTTTCATTTCCCCTACTAGGTACAAGGAATAGGCGAACAGGTAACTAGTCGTTGTACACGTATTATGCGTATGCCTTTACTTGACAAAATTTTTCACCGTATATTAAAAGTAAAGGTGGTAACAACTGTTCCCTACATTCCTGGGAAACCGTGGCCGATGCAGGACTAACTCGGGCCGTTGCTATTCATAGAACCATCCTCCACTCATAAATAATACTAAATGCCCCTTGGCTCTTGAGACTCCCCTACCTAAATTCCGCTACTCGTAATCCTTCAACTCATTCTTTTCTCAACATACAAAAAGGACCCGAAATGTTCTGTCATAAATTTTTCAGCCAACACTGGCCTGTGGTTTAACGTCACTATTACCGTTACGTATTAGTTATCCGTCATATGCTTTCGTACACCATACATAAGATGCTTTGGTAAACCTGTTTAGTAAAAGACAGCGACAACTCAACGACATATTTAGGTTGTGATTTTATCACACCGCAATATTTTTGAGGGGATTGGAAATTTCATAAACTTACAATCATGATTAATGTTCATTCTTTTGCAGCCTCCTATCTTTACGGAAAATTGTCCTTCGATTTTTTCTACTGTATCATCTAACCATAATTCATTTTGTCATAATTACAACATAATTTCTGCACAAGATACAAGAAGGAAGAACATGTTCTAATATTTTAATGATAATTAACAACCTATGGGAAAAACACAAAGGTCGATGCCCGAGATGTAGCATCCATACTGATATAGTTTCAACTGTATACAAATACCCTTTCCTTGAACATATAATATATAACAACATCATAGTTCATAAGGAATATAATCATATTTTTGCATTCAGTCAGGAAATACGCAATAATTATTACTACCAAATTCATTATTATTCTACTCCATATAAATCCTAATCGGTATCCCCTTCTTTATTTAACTACCGTGGTTCATTTTTGGCTTATTTTCTCCGTTGTGTACAGACACAATTTTCCGGTTTCACACGAAAATGGCCTAAATTCACAGTATAAATCAAAAAAATTTCACTCTGTATGAGTAAACGCCAAAAAGATAACGCCAGGACGACACCACCCCAAAAAAAATGGAATTGGGGAAGCATTACCCAAAAAAAGCCATTGATTATAAAGCCCCCAATCTAGATAACCAACTACCCCCAGTAAAAAATGCCACTTCCCCCAAACCGCTACAACCCAAAACAGTTAAAAATGCCAGCACAACCCCCAACAACACAATAAGCCATACACACCCCTACACATAACAAAAGAGCAGTGAGGACGCCTGCCCAACATCACATCAACCCTACTCAACGTACCCACCTTCCCTAACACGTCTCAAAGGTATATCATACATCCCAGCAAGGGTATGCGTCTCTTACTCATTCTTCGCATCTATCCTGACACCATCCTGCAGTCACTCACAAAACTGGAAGAGCGCTCCCTCTAACGTGTTGATCATCGTTCTGAAGCATTTGAGAGAGATTAGTACCCTTCATTCAAAGCATACAACACACGTTCAGCCAACGTCATCCACTGACCCGGAGTCGGAGGCGCTCGGCCTTCTTAGCCTGGTGGAATAACCGTTACGACCTGTGAGATAGCCTCTAGCGCCTTGACATCTCCTTCATACGGCGGCCGCTTCCCAATCAGACTCCGTCGATGCTCTGCTCCTGGATGACCCTACTCTGATAACGGACTTTATTCATTTAATCCTCGGGCAAGCCATACGACCTCTAGCAAGAGACTTGCCCGAATATACTCTATCCTCGCGTCTCTAAACCTTCCGTTTCATATAGAGATCCTTTGCAGCAGACCAATGTACCCATGCACGACACCACAACCCCGACTAGCAGATCTTCTCCATATCTAAGGTCTCCAGACTCGACTTCGTTGCCAGTATGAAACATTATTCTTGTTCAGTGAACACATCTCGCCACACTCCAGCGTAGGCATGATCTAATGCTTACCCGTCTCCACTCGAATACAGCTGCAGACTCCAAAAAGCCACTACGAACTTCGCATCGCTTTGCACACCCGCCTGCCATCTTACCTCAAGCCTGCCAGGCTGTCAGACCGCCAATGCAGCCCCTATGTGTATTTCGACATGACTCTGCTAGGCCAATGAGCTATCCACCTAGCTATATTTTCTCTAAACTCAACACTAAATAATATTCTATCGCGCTCATCCCTTCAGACCAACGCCACTAATATTCTGCACATTAGTTCAAGATACGTCATGTCTGCTGAATTTATCTTTTTTTCTAGCATCTTACATTTATTTAATTTCCCTCAAAATTATTTGCCACAGTCCCTACACATTAGCTAAATGCCCACTGTCATCACACCCACTCTCTTCGTATATTATCTGCAGCCGCTCCCAACTGAAACCGGTGCTTCCTTCAGCCCCCGCCTAGTTCAGTCGCGCCACGGCGAGCTACAAATATACTCGAGAGGCCCGCGCTCCGGATCTCTCCCCACGCGAATATATTGCACTTCCTAACTCGGTCGGTATCCGGTCCCTTCTCGCTCAGGAGTTAGTCTCACACTTCATAATCTAGACAACTAATCATGACTGAGATGGCGAGGAATGTAAAATCAAAGGAAGAACTAGCATAGTACGCCTACAATGGAGGTAGTAAGCATCCTTTGCTAGTGGCAATCCGGCACGCCCACCTGAGCCCACAGCGAAAGCACAAGTAACGATTACCCGTCGTACAAATGACCCTTGTTCGCTATACAAAGATTCACTTAAGTCATCTATGTTCGACCGATTCTGTTTCATACCCGTTGTTAGAACTGGTCATGTGTGTCCCTACTTAAACCGCTTTAGGCTTGGACCTACGGCTAATCCCGGTTCGATCTACGGGCTCTACGGCGTCGGGTGTGACCGGTCAGCACGGAGGATCTCGGATGATAGCTTTACTCCAGATCCGGGGGGGCCATGGCACAAGGAAGCCCGGTGACCATCCTATACTGACTTCGCCTTTCGTTCGGTAAGGTCGCGTGATTTTCCTTACACATCCCCGATTCAGTGATTTATACCTCGGTCTCCGACGAACATTCCATAATCGTGAGGGCAAACCAAGTCAGGGCACAGCCGGATGAATTGTAGGTGTGATGTGACCGTTCCTTTGACCCCAACACCACTTCTATTTAGGATTCCTACTCATACCGCTCACTTGCTTTTCACCACCTGTTCGTTGGTGTTGTTCAATTCGTGTAGGGCTTGAGTATTCTGGTCGAGCAATCTTTGGATATATGATATTAGCAGTAACGTATTCACCTGAGGGGAGAGCAAGATTCAGTTCCCCGAGCGACTATTTCCCGAGGCGCTAGCGAGGAAATAATCTGCTGGGGAATTGGAAATCTTTGCTCGCGTAACTCCTCACCCGCGTAAGTTGCGTCTGGCATCCTTATAGCGATTATCCAGCCATCATGACACCTAATCTTCACCGCCGGCTTATCAAATCATCCTATCAGCGCGCACAACCCCTCAGCCCTGCCTCTGCTCTCGGCCTTTGTGTCAGCACGGTCGCAAGCATCGTGGCTATCCCCGATTCCATTACGTGCATTCCCTCTTCGTCTACGGTGCTTTTTGTACACTCGGTAAGATGCGACCATACTGCTAATATACTAGTCCACAGATCTCTTTTGAATGCGAGCGCCCCGCACGCCTCGCAGCCATGCTATACAGTTTTACGACATCATCACACACCCGTTGCCATCGGCTCGAACTAGCGTTATGCGTTTGCCACATCTCTTTAGATTACGAACCAATAACCATGCGCAATCCCCATCTGTATATCAAAATCCTTCGCTGTGATAATATAAATAACCGGTACAAATTGAAATTGATAAGATAAAATCATCATATCCATTTCAACAAGAAGTATCTTTCAAGTCCTAATCCTCAATACCAAGACAATCCATTATATTTTCTCGGTACCCTACTGCAGTCGCTATTAAGTTTATCTAGCACAGACAACGAAACCTAAAGAATTTTTTTGCGTTTTTACACTATCACGAGACTTTAAAAATAGCATAACTGTATCTCTTGAATTTTTACACGTGATTTCTTTAAGGAAATCAATATTTAACGTATTAAAAAATGTGAGACCACCAATCTGTGCCGGTCAAACATGTAAACAACAACGAGAAAAAGCCTTAAAAGACAACGCGTCATCTATAAATGGAAAGGGATTAAGTCATACACACGTGATCTCCTTATATGGAAGTTTAGAATTCCAAACGATCAGCTCTGAAGCTGTGTAGTAATGAGTATTTCGGAAACGATTCTGAACATGTAAAGCAAAACTATTTGATCCTTTCACCACTGTCATACTTATACATGTGTAAACATCGTAGTTATCTATTTCCCCAAAGAGAAACATATGTTCATTGCATCACTCTACATCTTGCACTAAACCAAAATTATCAGTCTGCGCTGCCACATCTCGGCGATCGACTTTGGTTGTTTTTTCATAGGTAGTCAGCAGTGGTAAGATCACTAATAATTAAACAAGTGTTTTTTCTTTTGATCTTTTTGCTTTTGAATGTTGTAATTACGTACCGAACATAACTTAATTTAATGGATCATTAGAAAATAAAATCCCGATAAATAATTTTCGTACAAGATACAGATCTATGCTACTTTAAGTTATAATTTTCCATTCACTCAAAAATCGTATTTTAAATCATCAAACCTAAAATGTCTCTAAGTTGTCGCCTTTGTTATAACGCTTTACAATAGCAATTGTGTAGTCCGTACTCAACGCACACGCGTGCTTATAGAGCATTCGTAACGCACAATGCGTTAACTAATACTGAGTATAAACCTGGCACGATTGGGCTGAAAAAATTATGATCTGAACAATTCGGGTCTTTTTTTGTATTATTGAAAAGATAACAGTCTAGATGATTACGGCGTGTGCAGCAATTAGCTTCTTCAAAGCAGGGATTGTCTATGACTTAACGGCCGGGTTAGTCACTGCAACGGCACGTTCCAGGGAATTAGCCAATCACACCCACCCTACTTTCTGTATAGTGAAAAATCATAAAGGTTATATATTACGATTTAACACGATGTCCTTCGCTATTTGTACCTAGTAGGCGAAAGACACTAACAGTACTACCAAATAGATTGAAACAAATCAGTCACTACCCTATTATGTTTACGTAACTAATTATTGTGAAAACTAAACTAGTATTATTATTCTGATCCATGTATTATGTTGTTCAGTTAAATAATTGAAATAGAAGCATGTTAAATCCTTAAATTATGACAGCGATCCGGTGCAAGCATGGGCCGACCACATCCTCCCGAGACCGGAGTTCTCACCCCAAACCATCCTATTGCACAGAGTTTCCGTTCCTTCTCTCCCTTGACCAGCTGTCAACAGGAGATAAAGCACCGACACACTCCTGTGAAAGAATGCCAAACCATCTACGACGTCTCACGATTCAATAAGGAAAAATTATTACCCTCTAGTAAAATTATTAAACAGAAATCTCATTAACATACTATATAAGGTCTATACATTGTAAGACCGTGAATAAAATTATATAAATAAACGATTCAAACGAAGAGAGCATCATTTATAAAACATTTGCCCTTCCGTTAAGTAGAATAATGTGATTGTTAACATAAATTAATCAACACTTTCTTATTTTCGGACGTCAAAATCACAATTCAGATATAATGCCTTTGCAAACCCAGTGCAATATACTAAGTTCAATCAAAATGTTGATGTGAACCTTCCTATCCGCAATCAATTTATAGCGGAGATCATTCTACATATTACCAAGTTATTTTATTTAAATAATTACGAATCGAACAAATGTGATATAATACCCTAGCCCATAAGGCAGAAGGGTAATAATTTATTGTTTCTTCCAGATCCGATGAATAACTTACCTGGTGTCCATAGACATGAGGTGATGATTTATGTTTACTCGCATCTACTACAATGAAGAAAGGTAATCTCGTTGAGCTTTTTGCTCGTGATAGAAGGAAGTGGTAATCCATGGCCCAGAGCGAGTGAATGGTGTACTTGATTTTCCTTCAGTATTCTGTTCTGCCTCAGGGTTTTACGCTCAGTCGACATGCGTTTCCAAGATTTCAGCCCCCACAATGGACACTGCCCCATCACTACCGCCTCGTATTAAGTAGAGGTTGTGTCAGCGATTTGGAGGAGTAGCGGAGTTAGACGTGCTGAGGGGCGTGGAGGAGACTTAGAGCACTTGAGCTAATGTCGGATAGAAATGACTTGCAATGTTATAGGTATGATGCGGTGGTGATCTGACTGTATATTTCTTAATGTGGGTGAGGTCTATGTGGTAGATATATGGTTCTGGCGGGTGGCTATAATGTTGACTCTGTATCCTATGGTAGATGTGACTCTGGTCCTAGGTTAGATTCTCTTCTATGTAGTTACTATTGGATTCCCCCTCACATGTCATATGTCTTGACTCTTTCCTATGTAGATGTTGACTTGTATCCCTATGGTAATGTTTCGCTGTATCCCTCGATATGGATGTGGCTCTGGTGATCCCATGGTTAGAGTGGTGACTTTGTCCGCTATTAAGTTGACCTTGTCCCTATGTAAGTTGACTCTTTCCTATGGTATGTTGAACTCTTGATCCTATGTAGATGTTGTTTCTCGTCCCATGATAGGTTGGAGGGGGGCGTGGTCGTGTGATCCTATGGTAATGTTGACTCTGGATCCACTATGGTATGTTTTCTCTGTATCTATGTAGAGTATGTGATCCTTTGTAATGTTGAGGCCGCATACGTCTGTCCTATGTAAGGTGGTGGTTCGTAGAGATCCCTTGATAATCATGTTGGCTTCCTATTAGCGATTTTGACTCTGCACTGTCCTTGCGGTTAGATCGTTGACTCTAGTGATCCGTAGAGGTGGGGTTTCCTTCTTGTATCCCGGATGTGCAAGGTGGACTTCCTGCGATCCCGAGAGGGTTACTCGAACCTCTGCAATGGTTTACTCTATGCTGACAACTTCTCGCCTTAATGGATAAGCTTGTTGATCCTGCCCGCTGCACCCTTTCCTTACCCTACGTTCCGCTCCGCAACCGCATTCTCACAATGTCGTGACTTCCTCCACTATGCCCTTGAATGCACCGTGGCTCTAGCGCTGAGTGTTTCCATTATGCCTCCCTCAACTGTTATGTTGACTTCGCTCTCGAGCTAGCGAAACGCAGTGCGTGCTCCTCATTATCCGCCTGTGAGTCCAGACTTCTTACTATAGGTTACAATGACTACATCTATGACGGTTGCCTGCATTCACCTGCCCCCTCTGATCCCAAGGTAGATAGTTGACTCTGTTCCAACGGTAGATGATGACTGTTATTTTCACATCTCTATATTCTTATTCTAGCGACTGGCCTATACTTCCGGAATGTTAACGCGCTAGGTGGTGTCCCATCGCGCACAGGTTTGAAACTCTGTTATCCTATGCGTATAGATGTTGAATCTGTGATCACTATTGGATAATGTGGTGACCTGTTGATCGCCTAGTAATGGTGACGTCCCTTGATTCCCTAGAGATGGTCTCCGGAGGCCGTTCCTCGGACCCCTCCCGCACGTCAAAATCTGACCTGGTAGTATCACCCGCCCGCGTAAGACTGAGATCTTTCCGTAGCCCGATTCAACGGCTTCAGCAAGGTGCCGGATCCGTCCTTGCTGGTGGAAAAGCACCAGGTGCTTTGATCTCTGGAAGCGATGGATGAATTTCACTGGGCGTTCGTCGTGTTCCCGTAATCATCAGAACGTCAACAATCTACCATTTGGGGATCACAGACATCAACACTACCATAAGGATCAACAATGGCAACATCTACCGTAGGGGATCACAGAGTCAACATCTACCATTGGGATCACAGAATCAACACTACCGTATAGGGAGTACTCACCATGAATGTCGTAAACAATTGTTCTGGTTTCTCCCTACTTGGGTGGATCACAGAATCAACATCCTCTTCTATCGGATTATAAGGGAGTGGATCATTCGGAAACGTTCAACCATGCTTAGCACCCACTCACGGGATTCAACAGATGTCAACATCTACCATAGGTGAATCAAAGAGAAAAAGACCAAACGAGGTGTCTATGATTCGGCATAGGGGAGTTCTTACAGCTTACGTCAACAGTTTTCTGACCATTTAGGGCTCACTCTAAAGAGAATGGTCGAACATTCCCTCTCTACTCATACCGGTGGTATCAAGGCAAGACGCCCCACCACATCTAATGATCGAGTAGGGATCAAAGATCAGAGAACTACGCAATCATCTACCATAGGGTAGAACCATTTATGAGTTCCACACATTATTTCTACCATGAGGGAGGTGCTTATCAGAAAGATGTTTTCGGAGCATTCTACTATATGGGACTCATAGATGAGATTCAACAATCTACCACGGAGCGGTATACGGTTACAGATGAAGTAGGTCAATGCATCTCATGTGATCAACAGAGTCAACATCTACCATAGCGGAATCCACCCAGAGAAACCAAACTCTATACCTAGGGATCCAGAGTCAACATTCTACCTTTAGGGATTCCCAAACCAGGAAGGGGTTCCCAAAAAACCCCCATTTACTACTAGGGATTACAGGAGTCAACATCCTCCCATAGGGAATCACAGAGTCAACATTTCTACAAGGATCACAGAGCGCAACATCTAATCATAGGGATCACAGAGTCAACATCTACCATAGGGAATCACAGAGTCAACATTCTACCATAGGGATCACAGAGTCAACATTCTACCATAGGGATCACAGAGTCAACATCTCCATTAGGGATTCACAGAGCAACATCTTACCTTAGGGTCACAGAGTCAACATCTACCTAGGGATCACAGCAGTCAACATCTACATAGCCTCACAGAGAAAAACCAACTCATCATCATCTTACAATAGACATCACAATTTAAAGAAGAATTATTACAGTCAGATTCAACCCACTGATCATACCCATAATACCACATTTGAAGTCCATTTGGATCGACATTAGCTAATTGACAGTCTACACAGTGTCTCTCACGCCCCCTCCTACGTCACAGAATTCAACTTCCGGATTACGTCCTCCAATCGCAGCCAATCAACCTCTACTTACATTTACGAGGCGGGTAGTGATTGGGCAGTGTCCTTGTGGGGGTGCTGACAATCCTGATTGATAAACTGCAGTCGTACTGAGCGTAAAACTGAGCAGAAAAAATAGAAATTACTGCGAGGAAACAATCAAGTTATCACTATTCATTGTCATCTATGGGCGACATGGATTAATCTCTATTCAGACGCAAAAACTCACCGAGTTAACCTTTCTGTTTAATCGTATTTTAAGATGCTGAGAAACAATCTAATCATCACCCTTGTCATTTGTCGTAATGGTCACATGGTGTAGTCCATCATTTCGGATGAGAAAGAAAAACAATCAGAAGTTATCACCTTCTTTTTGCCTGATGGGCACACGGAGTATTTTATCATCACATCTGTTTCGGATGTGCGTTAATTTATTTCTAAATGAAAATTACTTTGGTAATTGTAATGATCTCTACGCACTTACAATGATTGAGATAAATTCAAAACATTTTTGATTAACTTAGTAATAAATTGCACCTGGGTTGCAAGGACATGTATGGTTATACATGAAATTGTTTATTTTGACGAAGAAAATAAAGAAAGTGATTTGATTAATTAGATTGTAACAATCAATTTATTTACTTAATAGAAGGCCAGAATGTGTTTATATAATATGTGATTTCTTGTTTGATTATCGTTTATTTATATAATTTGTTAATTATACGGTCTTGTTTATGACAATGTATAGACTTTATATTTTTATGTTACATTTTTCAATAAATTTTCCTGTTAATAACTTTTTAACTGGGTATATTTTTCCTTATGAATGTGATTGACCGGGTGTGATGGTTTTGGCATTCTCTTACACGAGTTGTCGGTCCTTTATTCATCGTTAAGATGTAAGGAAAGAAAGGAACCGACAAACTCTGTGCAAGAGAATGATGGTTTGGTGGTAGAACTCTTCGTCTCGGGGAGGTCAGTGCGTTCGAGCCCCATGCTTGCACCCGGTTTCTGCGTTCAAATTTGAAGATTAACATGGCCTATCTATTTCAATATATTTAATCAAACAATCATTAATACATGTATCATGATAAATAATACTAGTTTTATTTTCACAAAAAATTATGGACGATAAATATATGTAGGACTGATTTGTTTCATACTATTGTTTAACTGTCAGTCCCTACTAGGTACAAATAGGGCGAAGGTTAAACATCGTGTATAAACGTTATTATGTATACCTTTATGATTTATTCACTATATAAAAGTTAGGTGGTTAGATTGGCTTAATTCCCTGGAAAAAAAAAATGTGCCGTTGCAGGACTAATCCCCGGGCGTTAGTTCATATGAATAATCCTGCTTTGAGAAAACTAATTCCCGGCTACTCGATAATCCTCTAGACTTTTCTTTATCAATTATTACAAAAAGACCCGAAATGTTCGTTCATAATTTTTTCAGCCAACGTGCAGCGCTTTAACGTCACGTTATTAGCGTTAACGCATTGTTACAGTCATAATGCTTTGTACGACACAATGCTTTCTAGTTAAACGCTGTTTAGTAACAACGGCGGACAACTTCAACGACATATTTAGGTTTTGATGATTTTAATCGATTTTTTTGACGTAACTTGGAAATTTATAAATCTTAAAGTAGCCATAATCTGTATCTTTAGAAAATTAATCTTTTCGGATTTTTTTTTCATGTATACATCTAATAAAGTTAGGCTTTCGTACGTAATTACAACCATTAAAAGCAAAAAGCATACAAAAGAACAAAACACTTGATTCTAATGTATTTATGATAATTACCAAACCTATGAGAAAACAACAAAGTCGATCGCCCGAGATGTAGGCATGCGCGTACTGTATTCTTGTTTTGCATGTATACAAATGACCTTTTATCTCTTTGTGAACAATAGTATACATATTTAAACAACATGTCATAAGCTATGCATTGTTGATATTATATCAGTATATTTTTGCATTTACAGTTCAGAAATACGTTCGAATATAAGCTATTTACTACAAACGATTTCAAGTGTGACATTTTGAATTTCTACTCTCCATATACAGGAGATTCACAGTGTGTATGACGTTCATCCCCTTTCCATTATCAGAACATACCCGTTGTCTTTTTAGGCTTATCTCGCTTGTTGTTTACATTTTTGACCGGACAGATTTTCGTGGCACATTCTTTACCGTTAATTATATTTGATCCTTTAAAGAAAATCACAGTGTAATAAATTCAAGAGATACAGATTATGCTACTTTAAGTCTCGTGGTGATGTAGTAAACGCAAAAGAAAATCGTGTTAGGATCCGTTGTCTGTTTAGAAAATAACTTTATAGGCTTACTGCATCCGAGAAAAAAATATACATGGATTTTTGAGTATTTGAGCGATAGACTAACGATTAAATGAACTGTCTTTGTTGAAATGTTTTTATTTATCATATTTTCATTTGTATCGGATATTAATAAAACAGTTAACGTATATCACTGAGGAAGTTAGCAAAGATTCCAATCTCCCCTCAGCCAGGCATTATTTCCCTCGGCTAGCGCCTCGGAAATAGTCGCTGGCTTCGGGAACTCGGAATCTTGCTAACTCCCTCAGTGATAACAGTTAACTGATATATCATAATCCAAAAAAAACATGATTACAAAATCGAGTGATAGGGCACACGGACCTCCGACAAAGCGAAGGTAGGGTCAGGGCCCATTGGAGGAGTAAGCATCTCTTGCTGTACCGTCACACCCGCCGTGAGCCCGTAGTCGAAATTAAACGTAAACGGGATTACCCGTAGTCAAATCTAAACGTTAGTAGAAAATGACAGTCTAAACAAAAGGGTATAGAAACAAATCGGTCAACATCTTAGATGACTTAGTGATACTTTTAATCGCAAACAATGGTCATTTGACGAGGAGGTAATTCCCGGT
>CAJDSM010076254.1:0-12193 GCA_903981925.1 Ostrea lurida
GACCGTTGTAATGGTGCGTACTTTTACGGCGTGACTTGCCCGAAAAGACTTAACTTAGCTCAGCTCTCTGACGGGGACATAGTAGCATGATTTCAGATTATTCGTCTCTCGAACGTACTTTGATCATGATACTCGAGGTTCCTCACCCACTTAAACTGCAGTCGTGCTAACCTTAGAATTTCTCGGCACACAGTCGTTGGTGAAGCTATTTTCCTATTGTTGATCAGTAAATCATTTCTCCACCAATGAGGGTCAATCCGTCATTTGCCGTTGGTTAGGGGGATTTTATATGGAGCCTCATTCCGAGTGGGCATCGCGACTTAGACCGAATCTGATACTAATATGCCCGACAGTTCCACGAAGTCGCGCACTTTGGGGTTTACTACCTGAGATAACCAAATTTGAGGTGCGGTGATTGGATCACGCGCTTTAACCCGTAACCTTTTTGGTTCGCAGTAACATGGATTGTCTCGAGTCTACCCTGCTCTCTTTCTTAAGTAGTTGTTATCATGAATCCCCCCACGTGCATAAAGTCGGGTGTTTTGAGGTGTCTAGAGCTCTATCCTTTTGACACATCTAATGTTACGCCCTTTGTAAGAGGCTGTAGACTTCCTACCTCGGCATCGCGTTCGATTTGATAGATCATGGGAACGATACGCTGAGTGGTACTGCCTAAATTCATTACACCAGGCGCGATCATGACTGGCGCGTCCAGTGGCCGCATACTTCATCTCTTGTCCTATTCTTTACCTATCTATCCCGCCGAGCCATCGACACGTGATATACATGACCGATACCCGGAATCTTTTACGCCCCTTCCAGCAACCAGTCCGCGAGCCGTCATTGAAGTCTCGAAGTAATTAGTGTCAATATTGTTACTCATCACGTTCTATGTGAATTCGCATCAGTGTGTCCGTCACTTCCTCCACGTGCGTTCAGCGGGGTCTTCTAAATCGTTCACCCTAGTGTTCCATTACTAACATGCATCCTGTCCTTTCCGTTCAGACGTGGTTCTTCATCTCGATCATAGTTATAAGATCGCCCTCAGCGTCCTACCACTTCTTATTCTACGACTGCCTCCTCTAGGATACTCGGATCCGTAGACAAAAGGTTGACTTACCAGTCCGCAGGCTCCACTGATCATCATCGCCTGATAGGTCTGGCCCGTAATCCTGAGTTCGCAATCGTCTAAGCTTGTTGTACAATATCGCTGACCAGTCACCCTCCTTGGCCCGTCTTACACCTGCGTCCTCGCTCTCCGTTGTTGAGAGAGAATGACCATAATGAGATAGATTTTTAAATGATGTTGCCTGAAGTTATCAAACTTTCTCTGTAACTCATACTCAAACTCATAGCTTTGGCTGACTTCAACATCTATGCAGCTGTTTGTTTTGAATCAACTCAGACATAACTTCTGCCCTTCTTACAACAACATCTTCAACCATTGTTAATTCATATGACTATTACGATTAACTTTCATATCAAAAGTTTTCATAACGATTTAGATCACCCGTTTGGCTTGAGTATGACCGTGCTCAAAAAAGTGTTTATAACCTCCAGTGCCTGATTTGCGTTTCAGTTTTAATTGAATAAGCTTACAAGTTCTTGATTGAAATTTCGACTATATAGTTATTCTCAGTTTAGGTCTTGAGGCTGGCCACAGGTAATTCAGGTGAGCGATACGGCCAAGGGCTTCTTGTTATCATACGATGCAGTGGCGTTTCCAGGACTTTGTCGACAAGCGGACCCCTAGGAGTACGGAGTAGCCCAAGGGGTCAGGGCGAAGCCCCCGGAAACTACTGGTTTAGGATTTTTACGGAATATCTTTATGCATATGTTTCTAATTATCTTTCAAATGGTCCGAAAAAAGGGGAAGAACGGGGACACTTGCCACCCCCTCTACATCCCCGCTATGAATGTATGATAGATAGATCATACACTGTTACAATAACCAGACGGGTTGGTTCTTTCCCCTTTCACCAGACGCGAATGTGGATAGCTTTAGTGGGTCCAAGAAGCATAATGACGAAGATCCGCCTTTCGCATTGGTGTATGCGGTTTCTAAAAACATCTTGCTCCAAGAACTCTCGAAATTGATGATTGTGTTCACTCAGCGACGTTAGAAACCCGAGGAAATTGACAGAGCTGTATAAAAAGTACCTATGCATACAGCAAATGACTCACAATGATAAAATGACTCATGACATACAGTTTGTAGGTTGTTTGTTGGGAATTGGCATTATAGACCATTTTTTTAATTACATAGGATAAGGCTTGCGGTCAACTGTTTGCAGGATATCTGGTACATTTTTATCAACCCTTGTCCTGAAACGTGTTGAGGATGGGTTTTGTACTAAATAACTTAGTTGAACGATCCTGGTCGGTAAAAAAGGGTACTCAAGTTCAGGTGTCATGATTCTAACTAATAGTAGTTTTTTCTAACTATACCTCAAAATACTCAGCTTACATTTTGGGTCTCCCTACTAATAATTGTGTAAGCAACGATTTGTTTTTCAAAAGTTGCATTGAATACAATTGGTGTTACTAATTCCAGCCTGTTCTATGGCACTCTTTTAGTGTTATCATAACATAACTCCTGCCTTATGTTAGCTGTGTGACTTCCTAAGCATGGTATGATTTCGTTTTATGTGACATGCGATTGCCTTACCGCATGCTTGAACGCATAGTGCTATCTGCATCAGTTCGTGTTTATTTGTTAATTTACCTCCACCCGGTGCATTTGTAAGAACGCTGATTATCGGACTTATATGATCGTCGAGGCTCCTTAACGCTCGCTGGATGAATAACCTCCACCATCTTCTATGAAAAGAATACATTACCCGGTTAACCTCTATTATGGATATGTCTATCTCATTTGCTCTTTTTCAGTGCCGACATTATTTGACAAATATGATATATACATTTTAACTCACGCTGGTGTCTTAAAGGATCACTTGTAAGATCGATATATACATATATGCATTTCACCTGTATTACCGGTTTCTCCAGTTGATCTGGCAGCTTTAAAGAACATACTGTATTGATCCACACAAACACAGGTGGAACTTCGATATCTCACTCTGATATCTCGGAGTACAATAGGTTATGTCGAAGTGATCTGAGTCCCACCACCTATTTTCTTAGATTTTACCTCGATTCTCGAATTCACGCATATCTCGAATTTTTATCTTGTCCCATTACCGAGTTTAGAAAGAGGTTCGACTGTATACTGACATGTCTACCACGAATGCTCACATTTTTTCACAAGCAGGTATTGCGAACATCAAGTCTAACAATTTTCATGATAACGCAATGTCTTATTATACACGTTCGGACCTGTGGGGGCCGGGGTTAAATCGGTCCCAGCATCCCATGGTCGGGTGTAAATGCACTAAATGGGCGGTTCTCAGGATAGACCGGAAAAATTTAGCCATTTCACAGCAGTTGTGGCACACAGATAAAGTCCCTTCTGATCAAAGGCCTGAGTGCCACCATAGGCCCTTTGCGGCAATGTGGATCTCCATATATCGAGTAAAATTTCTCGAGTGGAACGTAAAACAGTAAATAAGAATCACATGCTCGGTTATGATAATGCCCTTTGTTCACCTGACACCCTGTCGGTGATTGATGTGACACTGCCGTGCACGTTGGAGGACAGGTCTGATGCCGCTTTACTCTCAGTAGTCTCTTATACGCTTGCCGCATTTTCGCATTTCTCCACAAACGCGTATACCCGGATTCCTTTCGATCATGGATTCTCGATTTCGCAAAGTCTATGCAAAGTGCAAGCCGTCAGTGTTTTGACTGATGACGTTTTTGATTTTCCCCAGCTCCAGCAGTTTTAGCAAGGCCTCATGAGTGTAAGTAGGACGCAGGGCTGTCATGCTGTGGCCTCCTTTCTTAGATGAGCCCTTCTGACCTGTAAGTTGAAAAATAATACTAAACTATCTCATACTGTTCTGTATTCATTTGGACTGCGAGAGTGATCACTGTTCGTATCTTTGCCTGGTACATTGTTATAATGACGGGGGTTACTTGTAACAATATTATATAAAGACTATATTCCGTGGATAATGAAATAGTACTGCCGGTACACCTCATTTACTATGGACCCTTTGAAATACTCTTTCAAACATCAAGTAAAATGAAAGAAATTTTACGATGATATGTCATTTTACCATGTTCTTTGACTTTGTCTTTCGTGGTCCATTTTCCGTGAATCCCTCGATAGTCTCCGATCCCGGCCGCTGTTGATATTCCAGCACCTTTGTATAAAAATTAATGTGTGTTAATCACTTTTAAATTATTATTTCTTTTTTCTTTTTATCTAGAGCCTTGAACAAAACTTAAAACCGAATACATCTTGCAAAATAAAAACATCAGTCATATTATATATATATGAAACGTTTTGAAGTTTCGTGAAAGTATGGAACGCAATACTAGTAATTGAAGATATCTTTAATCATTAGAAGATATATTACACGCAGTGATTGAACTGATGTGCACTTCAAGTCAATTATTGCTCTCATTAATTGAATTGATGCGATGGAATTATTGCTTATAAAAATTAAGTTGGCGGCATGATTGCAATAATTCCTGAAGAGAACAATAATTCAATATTTGCGCGCACAATTGAATTGATGCGCGCATTAAGTTTAGTTCTTTTCAATAGAATATTCATTGTAAGGGAGCAGCAAGCCAGTTAAAAGCACATAACATGAGTTGAATAATTAATGTTACCGTCAATTAATTCAATTAATGCATGTAACAATTTAAAATTGAATATATCAATGATTATCTTTAATGAAATGTTCGGCGTATCTCAGGCCAAATGCTGTTACGTGTAAATCGCGTCCCCTATAACAGCTAATAAATTTACGATATCTTCAAATGATATGGTTAAAGCGTCTTCGGTTATTTAAGTTTAAGATAATTAAATTTGGCGTTCTACATGTATATGAGAGAGGTTTACTGACCCCTGCAACTTTTGAACCACGATGTGGCCTGACCCTTAAACTCAGGAGAATTAAGAAAAAAGCTTATTTGTCATACCTGTGAAGGCGATGCAGTACTCAGAGTCCTTGATGAGTTGTGCTATTCGTTCACCCTCTTCCTTTATCTTTTCTGAGGAATGGTGAAATTCCACAGTTTTAGCGGCCTCGCGTATCATGTCTTGTTCCTTTTTCGATAGAGCTACGGTGGTGCCGGATGGGCTTTTAGCACAGGCTGATTCCCGCAAAGTGGTCCAACAGTCGATATGGAACATCGCCATTCCATTTTCATCCCACTTGACTTTGAATCCTGTAGAAGTATGTAGAATGTATGAAGGACCGATTTGATATTAAAAACTGCCATTATTTCCATAGGTTTCTCCTTTCCATCAGTTTTACTATGCAGAAAATTTTTTAAAAAAAATCTCATTATGATTCGTAATTAGAGAACATGTGTCACAATTAATATTAAGTAATGTAGCTTCATATTTGCTCAAATTAATACTTTCTCACCTTCTCACCTCCCGTCCCCAAAACCAGATTCGTGTCATGATCTTTATGGCGAGGGTGGAAACACAGTTAGGGTTTAAAGTTTTACACCAGAATGTATAGGGGTGAATAAACCTTCTTCTCGAGAACATGGATTCCAATCAAATAATGATGAGAGCATCCTCATGAACTCTTAAATTGGGGCCAATAAGATGGAATCGAATAAGTATAAAAATAATTTATCTAATTCATTAATTGATTACAATGTATCCCTGTGTGTACAAATCGACTCCTGAGGTTGGCAATTATACAGTGTATATTGATGTTTTAAAAATGTTTCACAACGAATTGTTCTGGATATTTCAAGAACCACCAGGATTTCCAAAAAATACCCGATAATCTAATCAAAATAGGAGAAAAATTCTAATGTCAGATACCGATATAAACATTTTGTTTTTTACTCCGGATTCAGAGTGTGTCTACCACAAGAGTCTAAAGGTTCATGCACTCTCTAAAGGTGTCCCAACTCCTAACATACATGTATGCAGTTCAAACTGAAACTACGTAACTTCCAACCATACATGGACCACAAGCATAAATTTACATTTCAATTAAAAAAATCTTCCTTCAAACAAACTACATGTATTGTCAAGATTGTTTACAGGACTCATTACACAAATGGACAGGGATGTAGGACAGCAGTATGCCTGTCCACTTCTCGAGAGAGAACAGGGTCCATTGCTGCGAGCTGTCACTGTACAACCGATTTTTAAAAATCGTAGTTTGAGAATGATTTCATGGGTACTACTTTTCAGATTCATAGTGTAGGTATAATATACATGGGCGTAGGAGCGGGGGGCATGGGGGGGGGGGGCAAAAGTTGTTTTGCCCCCCCCCGTTTTCGAGCAACTTTTTTTTTCTGCAAAATACACACAATTTAGGAGTGTGCCCCCCCCCCCCATTTCAGTAATATAATAGAGGTCCCAACACTTTGTGTTCAAATGCCTTTTTTTTTTTTTTTTTTTTTTTGCTTGTTACATAGATTTGAAGTGCCCCCCACCCTTCAGTAATATAAATAGAGGTTTGCCCCCCCCCACTTTTAGTGTTCAAAAGCCTTTTTTTTTTTAAGTTTGCCCCCCCCCTCCACGTTTCAAAATCAGTCCTACGCCTCTGATATATATAAATCAATTCATTCAAATGCAAATATTGGAATCTTAGTTGTGGATTTAATGATATCAGTCCTTAATTCTTGTGTCTCATGCAACCACATTTTACTTGAAATTGCCCTAGCTGTCCTGCTGCTGGTTTTCGAGGGCTCGTGTACATGGCAATTGTTTTCGAGGTACACGATTAAAGTTGACTGTACTAGTATACTAGGATGTAGTGCACGTACATCATAAGGAAACAGATAGATCAAAATGATCAATATATACCTTTCTGTTCTTTTTTGTCTACGTTGTATGCCCTAACATCCGTCCGCTCGTCCGTAACCAGAAGTGGATCCCTTGTACAGTCCACGTAACAACAATGTCCATGTATATCGTTGCTTGCCATGATTTAGATCGATCTTCACAACGATCTCACTTATTTATCTCTGTAACTTGGAGTGTGGCAATGTGGGATACAGTGTGAATTCTACGAGATGTTTATTTATATTATTGGTCAATCCGCTTAATTGTAGTTATGTGACGTCCTGAATTAAATATAGACAGGGGTTTTCCAACCTGAAAATAACAATAGCCCAGGTAAACAACAGGTACTTTAAATTCAATTCAATTCAATTTATTTATTGATTCACCAAACATGTTGGGGGGAGGAGTCGATGATCGCTTGCAATTCAGTAAAGTAGGTTACCATTTATTTTCTTGCAGTTCTAGTCATTATTTATCGCACGGAATACGATAGCCAAAGTACAATATGATTTACAGAAGATATATATCGCACGGCACAAAGTACATGTTACGATGTACATTGCTTGTGGTCAAACACCCTGGAACTGTTTTGCTTTCCTTCATATTCCTTGATTAGAAAAGGGGAGGGGGGTCGTCCTTCAACTCACCAGTTAAAGATTAATTGCATTCTTACATTCTATCATTTTCACCAAAAGAGTAATGTGGGGCCAATTCGCCAATATAATATCTTATTTTACATGTGAAAATAGCCAAATTTGCATGCGAAAATAACGGAAAATGAACGTTGTCAAAAAATGCGGACGGATAGCCATGTACATGTACATTCCCCCACACAGTCCTATGCCTCTGGTATTCAATCTAAAATTTCTTTTAAGTTTTAAAAATTTAATTCTTCAAATTCATTTCTTTCAAATTCTTGCCTTTTTTATCGTTTAATGATATTTAAAGTGATGGCTTAACAACGATTCTCATTGGATGAAAAATCCGTACGGGGCGCCGATTGGGACTTGATCTTTTTGTAATCAAAACCAATTTTGTGTACACAAAACTGAATTCCGTCACAACAAAATTTAATTTTGTCACACAAAAGTATGTTGCTTCATAATAACTTCATTATTGTATGGATAAGTTATACAAAATTATTTTTCAGTGGAATTATTTTGATTTAGTATATTTTGACTTATTAATGTAAAATCTCAACCTACAAAATCTGAGTTGCATTCGAGTATAGCCAATCCAGAAATGGTATCGCCATCATCAGTTACAGATATCCGCCTTTCCATTCTGTTACTTAGATGCATGTTGATTTCCCGCACCTTTTTTTTACATTCAAAATAATTTTTGCATGAACTATGTTTAGAAATCAATTCAGCTTCGCCTCTGCAATTTGCCTAAAAAGCATGGGTGGATTTAGGATTTCAACGTAGAAGGGCGGCGGGAGTAACTATCGGAGACAGCCCGTCTCGAGCATGTTGGTCGATTCTGTATGTTTCTAAATGGAATAATTCAGATATTAAAATTTTAGCGGCCGATTTGATGCTTGTCATCAAACTTTGTAACTCTATATACATGTATGTAGAACACCAAGGTATACCCAAAGCTCGGGGTGTAGGCTCATGTTTGTGACGGGTGTAGGCTACCGAAGCGACGATTCAGGTGGTTAATTATTGGTCACGTAAAAGTGACGATTAAACACAGCATTGTTCTGATATGGTGCTCATAAACATACGGTATTGTACCAAAACTAGTCCTGATCGTCAGCATTGTGTTGATAAAACTAGAAAGTGTACAGTGGATATATTTGTTTCCATATATTCTTCAATGTTTCTTTCCGTTCCGTAGGCATACATTTTTCCTGCAAAATATATTATAAATTGAGTATGTTGTGCAAAACTGACCTCGACCAGCTGAGTCGTCGCTTCGGTAGCCTCACCCCTGTCAAACAACCTTACATCTCGCGCATGTTGGGGTATACCTGGTGTAGAATGTAAAGGCAAAGATAACGAACAGTGGATAATAAGTCCAAATATACAAACAAACAAGAATTGGCAAACACAGACCCCTGGACACACCAGAGGTGGAATCAGGTGCCCGAGAACCAACCTGGCATTGAGAACATTTTACTAGTAATTACAACACTAATCAAGTACATAATCATTACAAGTTGTAATCAATTATTCGTATTTTAATGGATGGAAGGATTTATAACCAAATATTTTTCAAAAACATTGATTAGCTTATGTCTTCAATAAAAAGTGACCCATGGTATCCCGCTTCTGTTTCCATTATATAACCACATCTCACTATACTTCAAAAAACACAACCCGTTAAGAAACGACTTCTTGGTTGTGTCAGCTTCATACACAAGAATTCCCTCACGGTAAAAGGATTGGGCCGACGACGAGGTGTTTCTTTTGGCAATGCTAATGTTTCTATCTCATCTGATGAAATAGTCGGCACCAATGGTGATGGGTACTTCATAACTAGTGCGTTTTCACACCTGCATCATACTTGAGAACAGGCTGCACTACTGTGGCAGAGCAGTACTTTATTTCTCTGTGGTAGATTTTGTTGTTGAGCAGAAATAGAAGGATGCTGATTGGGACCGTTAGTCTTGTTTTTGGTCCTCGTTCCTTCCTTTACAACACGTAGATCTCGATTATGTAGTTGTCCAGAAAGACTGGGCACCAGAAACATATCACCCCAGTAACAAGCCCGCCTTTTTAAAGTCTAGCTCTTTCTTCAGTTTGTGTCCAATTCCGGCTGTGAAGTCTTGAAACATTTGATGCGTCTAGGTTTGTAGAGGATTCTGTATTTTCATGAATTTAAAATCATATCGCGGAATAATATCTTTTTGCATATTGGGAAAATCACTTCATGAATTACGGTTATACCTGTCTTTGCCATTTCTTGAGTTTTTAAGAATAAATATCTGCAAGGTCTTCTTTTTACTACTGACTAAAGGACTTTAACTTCGCCTCATCTTCCATACAAGCGAGACGTTGTTTCTATGCTTTCTCGGAGATGAGATATCTGGTATTATTGACTTTTAATTTGTTTACGCGCCTTTCTCCCAAAGTAAATCTGCTCTTTTTCGTAAGCTTCTCTTCTAACTCCATAAAAAGGGCCTTCATGTGTCCACTGCCTGCTTTTGTTTCTTGGCAGATTTTTTCAGGACTTCCCGCTGTGCGTTGTACGAAAAAAAATCTTTCTCTATTTCTTTAACCGCGGTCCATGTTCCTGCTGATGTGATTTACAAGTTTCTGATAGGGGCATTGTCGGCCATGAGCTATCATAGATGTTCCTATGAACCTCAGCCAAGCGCTTTGTATTCCCAGACAGAGCAGATTGGAAAAAAAGCAAGAAAGTCTCTGTCGCCAATTTCTTTGGGCATTCAGTCTGATAGGTTTTGAATTTCTTGCTCATACTTTAACTCTGCGTGCGCGCAATTCCAAATCATTCGGCAACAAGCCTCCTGAAGACAAAGAGTATGTTCATTTTGCTTGATGCCTTCTTCAACCAGATAATAAAATCAATGGTGTCAGCCATGGTTAACGTAAACACAAGCTAGCCTAGTAACTGTGACGATTAATTTTACTTATTGAGTTAACGCTTCTATGACGTCATGCAAAGTCAGATTCTTTTGATGAGAGCATTTCATACAAATCGTCTGAATTCTTTTTGTGATCGCACCCATCAAAGAAAAAATTGTGACACGTGAATCGTTTAAGTCCTATTTTTCTTTGATACGCGATCACAAAAAGAACTCTAAGATTTATTTCTTTTCATTTAATTATGTTTTTCAAATAATAAACAGACAACGTACATCTCTCAGTAAATAATGTTTTCCAAGTGACGTGTACGAATACATAAACAAATATAAAAAAAAAAAACAACACAAAAAAACACAAAAAAAAAAACACAATAAAAATCCGACAGCACCAAATTCAAAATGGCTTTGCGTATTACAAAAAACAAAAAACAAAGACCCAAAAAACAAAAACAAAAAAAACAACCCCCCCCCCAAAAAAAACACCCCAAAAAACAAAAACAACAACACCTAAACTTCAAATGGTTGTACGTTCACGTCAGATGAAAATTAATGAATTGGACGCGAAATTAAAGTGCAATGGTTTAAAAGATAATTAGAGATGTAGAGTTATCATCTAAATGGCCCTATTTTCGATTGAACTCGTAAAGCAGACGATAAATATATACACAATATCCTGGGAACTCGATTATATATTTCTCTTTAAGAAATGGACAAGCGGACAAGCATTGCCTATATCCAGTAGGCTATGTCTGTCCACTTCTGTCATCAACTACGTATTTTTTTTCTAGATTTTCCTCCATTATTGCGTTTTGTTTGTGTTTATTTTTCATTCAAACGTATGAATTTTCTCTATGTTGAAAATGAAATTAATTTCGCGTCAATTGACGTGGAAATACTCGTAATGCGATAAAATTCGAACGGGGAACGAAGGTACGGGGCGCCAAATGGGACGCTTGTGATTTTGTTCTCAAAATTCATTTTTGTGTGGACAAAATGAATTTTTTGTACAACAAAAATGAGTTCTGATCAACAAAATCGATCATGAATTACAAAAAATTAATTTTGCCTTATAAAATCACTTTTTGTCATGACAAATTCAGTTTTGTAGACAACAGTCAATTTTGTCTTGACAGAATGTAACATAAGTGGATTTTGTAAGCAATTTGTTCAATTTAGATTTTTGTAAACTAATTTGCATACCAAAATGAAAGACATCCAGTTTGTAATTCATAATTAAATTTGTGTTCGGACAAACTGTTTTACTAATGATAATTTTAACTTCCATTAGGCAATTGGAAAAAAAGTTGCATGAAGAGATTATATTTAGGTGAACAAAATGAATTTTGTCAACAAAATTCATTTTTGTTGGACAAAATTCACTCTTTGTATGACAAAATTCACTTTTGTGACGACAGAACGAATTTTGTTGACAAAATTCAGTTTTGTCTTGACAAAATTCACTTTATGACAAAGTGAATTTTGTCATGACAAAAATCCACTTTTGTTCATGACAAAATCTCTTTGTCATGACAAAATTCACTTTTGTCAGGACAAATTATCTTTTGTCATGACAAAAATTTACTTTTGTTATTTAATGCAAACAGATAACAAAAGTCTATTTGTATGCAAATGAATTGATATTTGCATACATAATTGACAAAATGAATTTTTCAGACAAATTGAAGTTTGTCAACAAAAATGGATTTTGTCGTGACAAGATTGATTTTGTATACAAAATTTAATTTTGT
>CAJDSM010076291.1:0-10292 GCA_903981925.1 Ostrea lurida
TCGGACGTGGAATAATCATTTTCATAATTCCTCCAAAAATGTAAGTATAAAACTTTTATCAATCTGGATGAAGGTTTCTACGATTCTTGGCTAAATGCTCAATAGATGGACGTTTCTTTAAAAATAAAATGTCATTATAAATAAAAATATCTCCATGTAGATTGTTTCCAGTTCAGTGCGAATTGCAGAAACGTTGATTGGTTTCAATTTGCTACATGTGCATTTCACTCGATTGTCTACTTTGGATACATGAAGGCTGCAATATGTCTTATCTCAATCTGTAGACGATGTTGGAAATTATAGACCAGTTAGTATTCTTAGCTCTCGAAAAAAGTGTACATCTACAACTTTCATTTTTTTTTAGCAAGAATAATCTTTTATTTGAATTTCAGTTGGGTTTTCGAGACAAATATTCTACAGACACTTGCTTAATTCATTTTCTTGATCATATTGATATCAGAGATAATAATGCCAAAGATCTGTTCACTGGAATGGTCATGCTTGACCTACAGAAAGCTTTCGACACGGTTGATCATTCCATTTTATGTTAAAAAAATTTTTAAAAAAAAATAGAGATTTTAGGTGTAAATTCATTAGGTTGGTTTAAATCTTACTTTTAAAAGTGATAGAAAACAATATGTGTGTATAAATGGTGTCACTTTAAGTCCTGGCTTTGTTTCACGTGGTGTCCCGCAGGGCAGTGTTTTGGGCCCTCTGTTATTTTTTATATGTGTGAATAATAAATGTCGTTGAGTATTGACCGTGACTGTAAGTTAATTTTATATGCAGATGACACTTGCTATCCTCTTTAATTTCTCATGCATGCACAGATTTTATATCAAAGAAACTTGGAAAAGTATACTTGAATCTTGTTCCGATTGGTTAGTTGACAACAAATTATCTTTACACTTAGGGAAAACAGAGTGCATATTATCTGGTCCTAAAAAAATAAGTAAGGTTGATGATTTCTCCATTACCTGTAAAGAACATATCATTGAATATTCTCAACAAGTTAAATATCTTGGTTTATATATAGGTGCTAAATTGTGTTGTGAAAATAATGTATCTGCTATTGTTCAAATGGTCAACTGTCGGTTGAAATTTTTTATATAGACAAGCCAGATTTTTAGATTAAAAAACCCAAACTTTTATGTTCATCCCTCATTTTTTGTCATTTAGATTATTCAAGCAGCTCATGGTACTCTGGACCATCAAAAGCACTGAAACGTAAATTACAAATTTTGTTAGAACAAGATTATCAGATTCATTTTAGATTTATCTCCACGGCATTCTGTTAATTTNAGAAAATAATGTATCAGCTATTGTTCAAAAGGTCAACTGTCGGTTGAAATTTTTTGTATAGACAAGCCAGATTTTTAAATTAAAAAACCCAAACTTTTATGTTCATCCCGGCAGATGTATGGGACATGTATATGGTACAGTATTCTAATTTCCTCAAAGGTTCCAATGTTTTATGTCAAAGATGAAAAAATAAATTCGAATTCTTTGTGTACAAGAATTCAGTTTTATATTATCTTTATTTCATAAAGGAGCCTTGCACAAGTTAACTTCGCCTTTGTTGTATTTTAAAAAAGAAACCAAAGTTATTTGGAGGGGTTAATTTCCTTGTACATTAGAATTTTTGTTCGGACAGTTATATATATTACATCAAAATTTCATTTTATATTAAAAAGGCCGTTTTGAACTATGATCAGTTTAAAAAAGAAAGAAAATACATGACACCCCTGTTTCATTAATTATGTGCCTGTTTTTGTTGACATTTGACAAATTGCTCTTGAACAAACACGGCACCCGAAAGCAAGATACATATTTTGTTAGGAAAAGACATTGATTGCCCACCACAAGCGCTCTTGAAGTAGATATTTAAGAGCATGTATTGAGTTTCTATAGATAATATTTTATGTTAGTCTTTGGAGACCAATGTCTTCCAACAATAATATTGGTATTCCTTATGGGCACTAATTGTTGCCCCTTTTTGGCAGACTTATTTTAATTATTCATATGAAGCAGAATTGTTCCAAAACCTGTTACGGGCATAAAAACAAAGTAACTTGTGTCCTTCAACCTTATATATAGATATAGAGATGACCATGATGTTATTATCAATTCAACAGTCATAATTATGTCAAATTTGATACATCCCGACAACAGCAAAATAAAGGACAATGCAGAATCGTATATCTGCTTCATGTTGGGATATTTTACTTAATATTGGACTCTAATGCAGAGTGACAACTACATTATATTGATAAAACGTGATGACTTTAACTTTGGCAATGTGTCAACTTCCCTTTAATCTATGTTAGTAATATACCAACTAGCACCTGCTTATGGTGTGTATATCTCCCAGTATTCATGACCTAAGCGTTGAATTATATAAACAAATTACAGAGAGAAGACAGAAGACAAATTGATACAGATTTTGCCTAATGATTAAGACAAAACAAAAATTGGTATTTGTTTTGGCGATTTGTCTGGCCCTTTAATCAAAGATGCAATATAACAGATACTAGACAGAGATATGTGTCACAGATGGACAGGATATGATACATGTGCCATCAGATAATAAAATTTGCGTACATGTATAAATATATATTATTTACTACAGTAACTGATCTTTGAAGAAGTCCTGAATCACGTCGGAGGTTGACAGGCGCGGATCATCAGAATCACAATCGAGACGCGAGCTTGTCGAGTTGATCTGATGATCCCGCGCCTGTCAACGAGACGTGATCCGACTCTTCAGAATTCAAGTTACATGTAGTATTGATAAATTTTATTTATATACCCCTTACCCATCTTTTTCAAATCGACTTTATAAGATAAATGTGTTCCCAAAAATATATCAAAAATAATACAAAACATACCCCGAAATATTTGTTGTGTACACCGCAGTTTTGTCTATGAACGCACTCGACATTTCTGCACAAAAACGTTGCGTCGAATGCATTGTGACGTCATCAGTTCAAGAATACTGATACGGAATCGGAAAACGACAGTTTGGTGATCCGGAAGTCGGATCCACACTCTGGGATATTTTAACAGTATCAACACTCGGATCACTTGATGGGATATAATAAAGAATATAGATCATCGCCGAGCAAACACTTTGGGCAAGCATAAGAGCAAATATTAAACAGATGTGTCACAGATGGACAGATATGTGTCACATGAGGACAGATATGATACATGTGCATCAGATAATAAAGCTACATGTATCAAAGTATAAAGATATAAATCATGCGCTCCGAGCAAAACACTTTGGCCAGCATAAGATGTAAAATACACCAATTATGAAATAAATACTATCTTTACCGATGAGCCTGAAAAACAGTACACACGGAAGACAATATTTTTAATTCAAAATTATGCAACACCATTAGTCGCATTTCGAAGTAAGTTCCCTGCGTATCACTTAGACATGAACACACACACATCATTCCATGACCATGACCCTTAAAAGAAGAAAAAAAACAAAGCCGAAACAAAGATCTTTAACATAGTTGCTGCCAAATTATGGGAGGAGGGAGGGTATAATTTTTCCGTGTATCAAGATTTGGATGCTGAGGCAGAAAGGAATGTTGATGACGCCGCACTTGCTCGGGAAGCGATAAGAAGGGGGATTATTGTTAGTTTGTTTTAAATAAGGAAGGCGGGGTGTATGAAACTTACAGTATGTTGGTTTCTTTACCTTGATTTACTAAGTCTATATGCATGAAATAACATAGGTTTTATCCATAATGATAAACCGGCAATTATTTCATGTACCTAAGCGTTTGAATTAATAACCAAATTAACAGCGAGAGACTAGACAACAAATTTGATACGATTTTTGCCTAATGATTAAGACAAAACAAAAATTGTATGTGTTTGGCGAATTTGTCATGGCCCTTTTTAATTCAAAGATGCAATATAACAATACTGAAACAGAGATATGTTTCACAGCATGGACAGCATATGATACATTGTGCATCAGATATAAAATTGCTACATGTTATAAGATATAGATTCATGCGCCGAGCAAACACTTTGGCCAGCATAAGATGCAATAACAGATGTGTCACAGATGACAGATATGGTGTCACAGATTGGACAGATAATGATACATGTGCATCAGATAATAAATGCTACATGTATAAAGATATAGATCATGCGCCCGAGCAAAACACTTTGCCAGGCATAAGATTAAATACCAATTATGAAATAAAATACTATCTTTACCCGATGAACCGGAAAAAACAGTACACACCGGAGACAATATTTTAATCAAAATTATTGCCAAATGGATCCCATGACACTGTCATGGGGACCATCCGCCAAATACCAAAAAGGCGGCAATTTTGTATTCAACAATAATACTTCAGAGTTTTCAAATCGTGTCAGACATGGGCAAAAGTCTGCCTAAAAACAAATAATGTTCTTGACAAGATTTTTGTATTATTGCAGGTCAAAATTTCTGACAACATTTTTCCCAAATAGTGATGTAATTCTTATATATTGTCTGCCATACGTCATTTGGTTGTCTGACAGAATTCTGAAAAAATGTCAGACAAAATAATCTGGCAACTCCACATTTTGATTTTGGAAAACTCTGAGATACTACACACAATGCCACACAAATAGTTAGGGTATGTGTCAAGGCATAGTAAATGTAGACAAATACCAACATATTTCACAATTAAACACATATTAAATTTACCAGATGTTATGCAAATGTACATTAACTATTTCTTAAAATTGACCATGGACCCGCCAGAATAAACAAAATTAAAAAGTTTGTTTTGGAGGCAAAAAACCATTTATGCTCCCCCCGTAACTGTTAGTTGAGTGTTTTGAGAATTTTTGGCAAATTTCTTTAAGTGTTAACATCACAAAAATTAGCGGAATCAAAAAATTTCCTGGTAAATATGCACAAACTACATATGATGTCTCTTGCTACAAATGAAGTTGTACTTTAAAAAATCAGATCAGTAGTTTCAGAGCGAGATGCACTGACAAGGTTTATATCATGAGATATACTTCAAATTCTAAGTCTCAAACGGCCCTAACTCCAACAAGAATTAGGAGGATCAAAATTATAATTTTTCCGTGTATCAAGATTGGATGCTGAGAGCAGAAAGGAAGTTGATGACGCGCATTGCTCGGAAAGCGATAAGGAAGGGGGATTTTGTAGGTTTTGTTTTTAAATTAAGAAGGAGATGGGTGTATGATAACTTTACGAGTTGTGGTTCTTACCTGATTACAAGTCTTATATGCATGAAATAACATGGTTATCCATAATGGATAAACCGGCATTAATAAGATACGCAAGGCATGCGATGCGTATGAGCAACTTTTTAAAGTGAGGCCTTCTAACAAAAAAGTTGATGTTGTTGGGTATAACGATCTCGTTTATAGTCATAGTTTCGCAAATTTCTACGGTCGCTTATAATGACCTCTTGTTGGCGATTAACAAATTATCTCTTTGTCATAATGTTGATCTGATTTGTTTCATTACCCTTTGTTAAACCTGTTCATATTTCGTTTACCAGGAATTGACGACGGATAATTCCGTTTACTTTGTTTCGACTATGGTCCCACGGCGGGTTGTGATCGGTCAGCAGAGGATGCTTACTCCTCAATGGCACTGATGCTGTCTTCGCTTTTGTCGAAGGTCAGTGTTGCCCTACATTCGACTTTGTATAAATTCTATGTTGGGGGGGGGGGGGATCTTATGATTACGTATAACACATTGTTAACTCGCCAATTTATATATAATAAAACGTTGGGAAGTTTCTTTTGTTTATGTCATGTGGGAAATAAATGTAAACATGATCACTGTTCAACATTTGTATTTCGTTCTAAATAGTTATTAGATTGTGAGGAAAAAATTAAGTTATAAAAACCACGCTTCCTCACCTTACCTTTAAGTCACACACAACGTTTTTTATCTGTATAAATTTTTAAAAGTTATATTAATATAAAATCATAAGCCCCCTTACGATATTCATTGAGGATGAAAAATCAGACCAATATTACCTGGGTGCTGGAAAAGTTTTATCTGGATGATGAAGAAATTGGTTTTTTTTACAATGAAAATAATATAACCCCACCTCCCCCCCAAAAAAAAAATAAAGCAAAAACATAAGTTGGAGACTTATATTTCTTAAGAAAGCTATTTTACTTTTGACAGGTTGACTGTACAGCAATCAGATAATGAAATTCCTGAATTGTTCAACACAATTTCCTCGGAATTTTTTCTTTTAGAATTTCGCAGAATATATTAATTTACCTTGAGTTATCTCTATTCGAAGAAAAGCCAAATGTAATGCCACATCACTTATACATATTAGCAAAAGACACTGTGTTGACATCAGTAGTTGTACAATTTATTTTCATCATCAAATACTTTCTGAAGGGTGAATGACCTTTGTGTTTTCCTGCTAACTCTTACTATAATTAATTGGAACAGGTCTTCAATGTTGAGATATTTCTTTTGTGAAATGTACATGTGTATGCTATAGACTCTATAAGTTGTAGCACTCAAATTCAAAAGGATAGTCCGTGTTGTGTATTTATTGTGCTCTCCAACGATATCTTTTACAAAAAGTCCCCGAAAACGTGTTTTGCTTTGGAATTTCAAGATGCTTCCAAAATTTAAAAGGCATGTGCGATCAAAAACATTCCACAAAGTGTTGAGACCCAAAGATGGTATCTTTTCTATACGTAAAGGGATTGTTATACAGGTGACTCTCCGATAACTCGGAAGTTTCAAGGCGACCCAGACAAAACTTTGACTTGAGACATCGATAGAGTTCGACGAGATCGAAAGTCGGCTTAATCCGGAAAATTGAATGTCCCGACCATTTACGGTTCAGATTTTACCGTAACCTGAAATGTTTTTATCAACGATATTTCTTAACTTCTATATTTTTTCTTATTCCTCAGTAATATATTGACTTAAGAACTTTATCGTGCATAAATAAAATAAAAAAACATGTATTGATAGTTCATTATACTTTATTTTGTTCTTCTTTTAGGTGCAGAGATAAACGTAGTATTTTACAAACAGTGTTCAACAAACATTTTCTCAAAATGATCGTTCTCAAATATACTCTATGCATGTCTCGGTGGCAAAACAATTCATTAAATTATTATTCCACACACGTAGTCGATTATACTCAGAACCTTCAAGCAACACATTGCTCAGATTGAAAAATTGTATAATTGACCAATTAAACTTTCAAATCGTTACCTTTGTCACCCTATCAAAAGCAGCGCGGGCGGCACGTTCCCTTTTTGTAAAACTTTTTAAATTTGCCCTTTCGCCAGCACCCCTCGGGCCGATCCAGGCGTAAGTCCAAGCGGAAGATAAATTAGACACTTTGTTGATTTTTGTATACTCTAGACCACTTCGAGAGTGAAAAACAATGAAATTATGTTTAGGGACCAAATTCACTCGAGAGATCGAGAACTTCGAAGATCGAACGTTCGAGAGATCGAGAGTAAATTTGCCTTACTTATATAGAGAAAAAAATCGGGACCGGCGACTTCAACTTCGAGAGATCGAGAACTTCGAGAGATCGAAGTTCGAGTTATCGAGAGTCACCTGTACCTTAAATGGCTAAAACACTACTTTCGTTTCAAAACGAGGAAGGAGAGGAATCTCAGAACATTCGTAAGATCTAGGCAGTGGGCTTATTTGTCAAATACACAGTATCTTGAATTCGCTGAAAGAAATATGCGGACGCCATCTAAATAAATCTCAGTACACTTGAACTTGTTGTTCCACAAGTGAATGACCTATCCTTTTTAATTATTCATCTAATATGATAATTGATATTATTCTATCCGCGATTCACAACCCTGATGAGTCCAATGGTCATCCCCGGGCATCACGACAGATGCTGGCTGCACACCTTGCAACGGACATCAACAGTGGATTAGTGTGTCCTTTTCATGTATACTACTTAGTCATACTGTTTGACATAGGCGCTCCCATGTAATTTGTAATGACTGAAGGTCCTACCCTCTATCTAACAATAGACATATAGTATAACAGGACCTTCACATTCAAAATTTACTATTTTTATATTAGTATGAGGCTAGACCTTCATCTTAAAATAATGGAAGGACGCTACTAGTCGTTAAAAAAATATCATTTTATAGTATAGAGGTAATAGACTTCATCATTTACAAAATTACATGGGGAGCGCCTAGTGGTTTGACCAAAATACTCTTTAAATGAAGCTATCTATTTCAAAACAGTTGCCGATTTGCTTTTTACTTTCTAGATAAAAACTCCTGACTTATTATTATCCCATTTAGATAAATGACACTAATTAATAAAACAAATGAAATATACATGTAGCAATGTTCTTTGAAAAACGGAAAGCCAGTCCTGACAACAAAGTCTGTATAGCATCAGCGTTTCGTTCCACTTTTACACTTATAATTATCAATGTTTTCTTAGGTTAGAAAACAACAACACAACAACAAAAACAACAACAACAGAGAAAAAACAACAACAACACCCCCCCCAAAAAAACCCCACACGACAAATGGATGCAAAGTAGTGAGCTGTTTATAACATATAACTCTACTCTGATTTTCCATTCGTAAACAATTTCTGAATAATTATAAAAAAATTATCATACAATCAACATATGAGATTATGGACCGGTAGCTTAAATTAATGAAACTGGTCTCAGTTGTCTACTTCTGGGCACGAATTTTTAAAATGAGAATAATAATTCAATGGTCATTAAATTGGTAAGCACCTTGTATATTAGATAGCTATCAATCTAAATAAACGCATGAAACTGCTATATAAAAGCAGAAACGGACACAATTTCCACATATAGTACATGAAGTGTATCGGACGTGGAATAATCATTTTCATAATTCCCCAAAAATGTAAGTATAAAACTTTTATCAATCTGGATTGAAGGTTTCTACGATTCTTGGCTAAATGCTCAATAGATGGACGTTTCTTTTAAAATAAAATGTCATTATAAATAAAATATCTCCATGTAGATTGTTTCCAGTTCAGTGCGATTGCAGAAAGAACGTTGATTGGTTTCAATTTGCTACATGTGCATTTCACTCGATTGTCTACTTTGGATACATGAAGCTTGCAATATTTCTTATCTCAATCTGTAGACGATGTTGGAAATTATAGACCAGTTAGTATTCTAGCTCTCGAAAAAGTGTACATCTACAACTTTCATTTTTTTTAGCAAGAATAATCTTTTATTTGAATTTCAGTTGGGTTTTCGAGACAAATATTCTACAGACACTTGCTTAATTCATTTTCTTGATCATATTGATATCAGAATAATAAAATGCCAAAGATCTGTTCACTGGAATGGTCATGCTTGACCTACAGAAAGCTTTCGACACGCGTTGATCATTCCATTTTATTTAAAAATTTTTTTTTTAAAAATAGAGATTTTAGGTGTAAATTATTAGGTTTGGTTTAAATCTTACTTTTAAAAGTGATAGAAAACAATATGTGTGTATAAATGGTGTCACTTCAAGTCCTGGCTTTTGTTTCACGTGGTGTCCCGCAGGGCAGTGTTTGGCCCTCTGTTTATTTTTTATATGTGTGAATAATAAATGGCGTGAGTATTGACCGTGACTGTAAGTTAATTTTATATGCAGATGACACTTGCTATCCTCTTTTAATTCTCATGCATGCACAGATTTTATATCAAAGAAACTTGGAAAGTATACTTGAATCTTGTTCCGATTGGTTAGTTGACAACAAATTATCTTTACACTTAGGGAAAACAGAGTGCATATTATCTGGTCTAAAAAAATAAGTAAGGTTGATGATTTCTCCTTACCTGTAAAGAACATATCATTGAATATTCTCAACAAGTTAAATATCTTGGTTTATATATAGATGCTAAATTGTGTTGAGAAAAATAATGTATCAGCTATTGTTCAAAAGGTCAACTGTCGGTTGAAATTTTGTATAAGACAAGCCAGATTTTTTAAATTAAAAAACCCAAACTTTTATGTTCATCCCTCATTTTTGTCATTTAGATTATTCAAGCAGCTCATGGTACTCTGGACCATCAAAAGCACTGAAACGTAAAATTACAAATTTTGTTAGAACAAGGTTATCAGATTCATTTTAGATTTATCTCCACGGCATTCTGTTAATTTCAGTGTTTTTGATACTTTGAATATGTTTAATGTAGACAGAGGAGTGAAACAACTCAGATTGAACCATTTTTTAATATTTTACATACAAAGCTCCTGTTTATCTCGAGAACAAATTTTAC
>CAJDSM010076298.1:0-12075 GCA_903981925.1 Ostrea lurida
ATAAATCTAATGATTGACCTGAAAATCCTCAGAACTAAGACACCCAGAATAACAGTTCTCCCCTCTTAACAAATCCTATCACTAATTAGCTAATGGATATACATGTATTGAAATCTCGATAGAGACTAAATTGTGATATACATTGCTTCTTCAACAAAAATGGTACAAGGAAATATTCATATATAATGATCAGTTTTCCTTAAAAACATAAATCTGATTCTATGCACAAGCGCTCTGAAGTTGATATCAAATCAATGCTGGAGTTCATCATTGACAATATTTTCGTAGACTTTGACGATCAGAATTCCAACAGTCTGTGGGAAATCCCATGGGCACGAATTGTGCGCATCTCTTAGCTGACCTGTATTTATATTCTTATGAGGTGGAATTTAATCAAAAGTTTCTACAGGAGAAGAAATATCTCGCTGTGGCCTTCAACTCGACATTTAGATGCTGGTGTATCGATGACGATTTGATTACAAATGCCAATTCGATATAACTGAGTGAATTCGAAATAACAGACACTTGTACATCTGCCTCTTGCTTAGATAGATGTATGGCAAACGGTATGATATCAGTTTCTCCATCCTTAACTTCCCATATTTATGAAGTAATATTCCATTGTCATCTGTATATTGTGTTTATGTCTCTCAGCTGATTTGATACGCACGAGCGTGTTCTGCGTATGAATAGATTTTTTAAGTCGAGACAGGCTACTCACAAATTGATGTCCCATGGGTTTTAACTGTCACGTTTAAAGTCACCATTTTGCAAATTCTAAGTTTATTATAACGATGTGCTTTACGGGTTACTCCGTTTACCTGCCGGTGGAATGTTAGTCCTGAGGGTCTCTACAGGCCAGTAGGTATGTACTTTATTTCCAACATTAATTTTCGATATGAGAAATATTTTGTCGAAATGCGCATCTGGTGCATCAAAAGTGGTACCATATAATATTAAAGTTTAATTATAGGAATTATCCAATAGGATAAATGTCACTGGGATTCCAAAATAACCAATTATGTCAGACTCTACCAAAATCAAACTCCTTGTTTGTAAAGTGTTGTCACCTTGTTTATACATTAAGATATTTGCATCTCGAATATGGGTTATATCGAACAACCTACTTACTCGAATGTCAAAGTCTATCGCTGGTCCGGGTCGTATTTCCTATGAATTTAAAAAACCCTCCAACACGGTATAAGGCCTATATGATTTCACATAGTTTATCTCGAAGTGCATTCAACATTTCGGCATGGTAGACATATACATGGTCGCCTTCTCGCCCAGTTCTAACAGCTAAATAAACCACGCAATATTCGAGGTTTCCACGTTACTGTATTTGGTATGACAGCTTGGGTATTTAGTGCAATCTTCGGCAAGAAAATGGTTAGATTCACGGCCAATTACAAGTAACCCCACCCGATATCATGAATACAGAAAATTGTCATCTACGACAAAATTAGAACACATTTCCCTTCCATATGTAATTGGTTGCTCAAACATCGGAGAATATGTTGTATACGTATACAATAACAACTAATTCAAAAGTTGATTTAATGAATGAAATGTAAATCAAATCATCATTCTCATTCCACCTTTATGGTGATGATTACATATAACAATGCAATTCGTTTTACTGTATACACATGTAGCATTTGAATAGTAAAATATAAATCTTTACACCTTTAGGCCGGTAGAAGCCGGTAGACCTGTAGACTTGTAAGACCGGTAAACCGAGTAGCCCGTAGGACCTTTAGACCTGTTGTGACCTGGTTAGACCTGTAGTCAAAATTATAGAAAAATGCTTAAAAGCATGGAATATCATCATTATGTTTTGGTCTTTGACTTCTTTGTTTTCGTTCTTATTATTACCCGTATTTGGCGTGTTAATTACTTTTGCCAGGAACTACTTCATTTTATACTTCATAACGTGTTTGCAAGGTAACATATATTGTAAAATCACATGTGAAGGAAAACTTATAAAACGAAAGAGTAAAGGATACCTGAAAACCGGAATGGAATGACAGGCAACATTTTATCGGAAAAAACCAGGACGTCGACATTCGTAATTGAGGTAGTATTTTCCAGTTATTTCTCTGGGAAAGAGGCGTTATTACAGGCCTCGCAAGAGAGCGCCTACTAGGTCTTTGATCATTTATGTGTTTATTGGCGGATTATTGTATTTACTTTTGCAGGAATCTGCCATTGAGAGTATTAATATCTTTATTCAATGTACTCAGTGTTTCTACTGACAATTTTTCATCGCAATCAGAACATCTTTATTCAAAGTATACATAGCTTCTTGACATCCTTTGCGTAGTTCTACTACACACTTGTGAAATTTATTCTGAAGGTGTGGCAATGAGGGCAGTTTTATTAAAGGATGAGTTTCTCGGAGAGTGTGGGTGATACCTATGTCTGAGAGCGCCACTATCGGGGTGGAAACACCATCAGAAGGTACGACATAAAGACAAGAAATGGAGACAACAGAAGAAAAGAGAAGGCTACATTTGGCTGAAGATCCTCCACACTAATGAAATGGACAGAGTTTGGACAATTAATTGGCCAATAATGAAGATGGACAGTTTGAAAATATTTGCCAGCAAATGAAGATGGCAGTTTAAAAATTACATTTGTATGCACGTAATGAAATGGACGTTTTGAAATACCATGGTTTATTCAAGCTAATGAAATTGTTTAGACAGTCTGAAAATATATGGGCCAGCTAATTAATGGCAGTTTTGAAAATATATTGCCAACTTAATATGAACATGGACAGTTGAATAAATGGTAATGGACAGTTTGAAAATATATGTCGCTAAAGTAATTGGACAGATTTGAAAATATATGCAACGACTGAAATGGACAGTTGATAATTTATATTATCATTGCATTACCAACTAATGAAATGAACAGTGCCTGAAGAATAACACTAGCACATACTAAAAAAAGACAGCGTTTGAAAAAAAAATCTCTATGAAGTACTTGGAATTTGGGATGTTTTTGAGACAATGTATGAATCAAGTGTTTTGTATAACTGTCTCCTACAAGAGAAGTGGTAGAGGTATATTGGAAAATATAAATACATGAATCTTCTGTTCCTCAGAGCTTGTCAGATGAGTATTAGTATCGTGTGGTGAACGTATGGAGTGTTTTATTTATTTATTTTATTTATTCCATTCTAATTGTATTTTAAAGTGCATCTTCATGGAAATATTGAATATCAGCTAACAATCAAAACTTTTTACAGTTTTGTTGACCCTTCGTCTAGTCTGTGTAAAACTTTACAAATTTACGCACAGTGTATGTAAAAAAACAAAGTCCCTTCCTTTCTATTGACCAGTGCTTTCTCAACTGAAATACATTTGCATTCACTCATGGCATAAGTTATCCATATTTAATCTTATGTTGCTACTTATCATTCGAGGAAAACTAATGAAAAATAAAGTATTTGATAAAAGACAGTTTTTAAGATTCAACGAAAAAACAGAAAGCTTTTAATTTTGCTTCACAGTTTGAAACTGTACACATTCTGTTTTGAATATATATATTATTTTATAAAATATACTTTTGTACGTCCTTTGTGTTTTGTATACATAGCTTTAATCGTATGATTATCCATGTGGCTTTGTACATTGTAAACTATTTTTATATTTCTAATTAAAAAAATTTGAATATCGGTATAATATATTGTAAATACCAGTCTGTCTCGCATGAAACTGTTAAGTTGCCCAACATCGTCTTGTGATTGAATTGATTTAAACCCGCTCATTCTAATTGTAAAAAGGCAGACGATTGGATGCTTGACTTGCTTTCGCAGGATCAGTTTACTGCTTAGTTCGATATGTAAACACAGGTCTGATTTAGTATATAGAAAATTACGCAAAAACACGGATGTATCCCGGTTCTTCTGAGTATTTAGCTAGTTGTTTCATGAGTTTGCGAAAACCATGCTTCTTGATGGAATAAGTACTCCAGGTAAGATTTTTTGCCAATGTGTTTAAAAACATTACCAACTTGAGCATGACTGCACTTGTTGCCTATCAGGAATATTGAGACTGAAGAATGAGGATACAGCGCTTTTCATACTGAAGAAATCAATATCGTGTTTATGTTGGCTGCCGCTCTAGTCTTGAGCATATCGCTAATTACGAAATTGAAATACGTAGTATTTAATTTATGTGTCAACTGTTGGTGATAAACTTTTAGGTTAAGGGGTTTTCTGTTTTCCTCCTCAAAACACGCAATTGCTCTTAGTTTTCCGTGATAAACTTCTACACGTGGAATTCAAACAGTGCGACCGCAGAATGGTACTAGGCCTATTTGATTTGCTGTTCCCTACAAGGACAGGTTTTATACAGTAAATTGAAGTCCGAAGTGACGTCAGTTTCCGGTCGTCTGTTAGAAGATCCCAATTTCCTCAGGTTCCTTCATCACTTGTTTATTCTGAAGCTGCAGTCACCACATTTCGTATGGAAGAGCCGAGGTAGGTTGCGTGCACAAAGCAGTATCAAATATAAAATCGTCTTAATATTTTTCTCCCTGTTACGAGTAACATAATTCACTATGGCAATAAACAATGTCTTTACATGAACTCAAGTCTTTCAATGAACTATATTGAAACATTTACTTTCGTTTTGCAAGACCACTGATTTATGATGGCCTTGTCGGACATGTAAACTTTTGGCATTTTTTGTGAGCGCTTTAACCAATTTCCATGCAAAAGAATGAGGTTGACGTGATTCATGTTCTGTGTGGGAGGATAACAGTTATTCGCCTCTTAATTGTAACTTTTATTTATGCTTCCCAGGAAATCACTGGAGATCTTCCTAAATTTTTCGTTGACGGCGCTGGACTGATGATTTTAACCAGGGGGCGCTCTGGAAATTGCTGGTTCGTAGCGCAGCCAGCATGGCATAGCTGAGAAAACCAAAACTACGAAAACAAGGTAGGTCTAACAGAAATTGGTATAACACAGACATGCTGCGGGCCATGGGGTTGTGCAATATCCAACAATGGCTGTCCGATTCAAGAGATACGTTTTGTCGTTAGCCAAATGGTTTGACCTTTACCTGTTGTTTCAATGACCTGGAAAATCAAGTGATCACTCTACCCTTAAAGGGAACCTCTGTACCAGGTTAGTTTTTATCAAAGCAGAAGGGTCAAAAGATATTGAGCACTACAACCAAACCACCAATGGGGTTAAGACCAGGCTTTTGACATTGACCTTAGACCATGTGACCACAAAATAAATTAGAATCATCTATTTTCTAATGGCAATCCCTGCTACCAGTTTTGTTGTATCAAGCAAAGCTTCAAAAAGATTGAACGGAAAACACAAAATTAAGACCATTGGTTGACTTTGACCATATAATCTCAAATCAAATAGGGATCATCTACTTTCTACTGGGTAACTCCTGTACTAAGTTTGATTGTTATCAAGCAAAGTGTTTCAAAAGATATTTTTTTTTTTGTTGAGCAGGGACAGCACATGGAGATGGCTAAAACCAGTTTTGGTCTTGACTTTGACCTTTGTGACCTGAAAATTAAGAGGAATTATTTTTACATTCAGGACAACATGATCTGTCCAAGCTTGGTTTTTATAAGCAAAAGGGGTCAACAGATATTTAGCGGACAACACCAAACCATGGGTTGAGATTCAGTGGTTTTTATTGACTTTGTAACCTGAAAATCATAGCAATCATTACTCTTGAGGACATACCCTGTACCAAAGTTTGTTGTTATCAATCAAAGGGGTCAATGAAAATGAGTGGCACACAACACATGTTTTGATCTGTGACCTGAAATCTCTCTCTAAGGAAACTCTTTATCTAAGTGACACGTGTAGCAAGCAAAAGGGTCAAAACATTGAGCGACAACAAGATGTCTACAGGACCGACCGACAGTTGCAAACAATTATGCCCCCTGTATTCAAAAGGGGGCATAAAAAAAGAATATTTTAATAGTAATTAGAATTCCCACGTGATGTTTACAGCGTATCCATGGTAATTCTACAAACAAATACAATTGGTTGTTCATGTCAGATGTGCCAGATAGTTGAAGCACAGAGTGCTTCCAGAGAACAAAAACAAGTATGCTGGATATTTCACTTCCGTTGGGTTTTGGCGAGTGACGGATGTCGTGATTGACGATTATTGCTGCCTACTGAAGGTCGTAACCTGATGACATCGCATTCCAACAAACGAATGACTTTCTGGTCAGCTCTTCTGGAGAACGCATACCACAATAAGGAAATTTTGGATATTGTGGTCAAAAATTGACATTTACGTCTTGAATGAGCATAAGTTTTTATTTACGTGTCTAGTAACACACGGCACTTTGAAATAGAGGATACTACTGCCACACCCCATACCTCTGGCGACAATCTCCGAAAGGTGTGAATATCCCGATATCGTCATCCCTGTTTCATTTTTAGGGTTTTTGCAAGCTTTAGGACTGGCCTTCTACAATTTTGTAAACAACGGATCCTCGCTTTGGGGCCCATTTTCAAAGTAATTGCAGCGTTATCTAGGAATTTTGGGCAAATGGCAGGTCAGGAAGTCTCCTCAACTCAAAAATCCACTCATCGCTTTTATTGTTGCAATTTTGCGTACGTAAGCGGACAGACGCTTCTCTCTAGAAGCCAATGAGGAGGTAACAGAGTTCTCTGAATGTCCTCGGGGTTATTCGCTGACCAATCTTACGACCGTGTAAGGGCATATATTCAAGACCATCGTAGAAGACCGCAAACAAACATTAGTTTCAAGTTATACTTATATTTGTTTTACGAAACCTCTGACAGGTAATATGACGACACTGAAGCTTGTTCATCATTTCAATACAATGTTTAACCAACAACAAAATTATTTATTAATTCTGGTGCTCCTAAAATTTTTTAATTATCTAATTCTCTTTTCTGCAGACTATTTGGATTTACGAGTCCTTGCGTGGAGTTTGCCAGAGATGCTCTGGTCAACATTACGGGGCTCGTGGCGAGCGTTCCAATCACATTTCATCTCATACACCGAATCAGAAGAGAAGATGGAACAAAACTGTTTCAAATACTTCACTCTGCCATTGAAGTCCGGTCTATGATCAGTGCCGCCATCTTATAGTTAGTATAGTCATCACCATTACCAAGCTTGTTTTAGATGGAATGCTTGACTGTTTTCAAATTAACTATCTAAAATAACTACATGCACACAGATATATTTTCGTGTACAATTCATTCAAAAATGCTTTATAAATTTGAATGTTGTAATTAAATTCTGTACTTTGCGACCGATACTCATTTTAACATTCGAGACATTAAAAAATTTTGTTCGTAATTCTACACAGGTGGAGATCGAAATAGAGCTCCAAAACGGGACAATGGTTTGGTGAAAGTCACGCCTAACAGCTGTCCACCAGCGTGAAGAAAATTCACGATTAGGGGGTCTTCTTGCTTTTTTTAAGAGAGGTCCATAAGTTAGTCCGATGTCGCAAATCATGGGGCAGAGCACTGAGTTGGAAGGAGGGCTTGGAGCGATGGTGAAGATTTCATAAAATCTAGAAGCGATTTCTGACAGATGCCAAAAAGTGTTAGCGTACCCCATACACGGTCAATACTGTTCTCCATTACTCGTACATTTTATTTACTGTACGAGTCTCAGGAATGGGCTAAATCAGCGGCGAGTGAGAAGGAGAGCTAGGATCACATATAGAGATAATGGCGAATTTGTGTAAGACAGGCCTGCATTGTCAGATGAAAACTAGGTTACTGGAAAGACAATAGATGTTACACCACAATTTTACCGTCCAATACTGCAAACTGCACGATTGTACTCCCTGGAATTCTGAACAGAATGCCACCACTGATCACGTTTTTCATTAAAAGGTTAGACTTATCTTGCTGTAGTCGTATTGTTGTTATTTAAAGGTTATTGAGGACTACTCTAAAAGTCTTGGCAGGATGTTTTGAGGATTGTAGTATGTGTTACTAATTAGAACGTCGTTGCAGATGTCTTTTGAGATTTTGTAGTTGTTTAACACATTTAGAACGTCTATGTTAGGATGCGTTTTGAATTTGTACGTGTTACACATTAAAAACGTCTGTAGGATGTCTTTTGAGGATTTTGTACGGTTACACATTAGACACGTCTTTGCATGTCTTTTGAGGATTTTTGTACGTGTATCACATTAAAACGTCTTGCATTGTCTTGAGATATTTGTATCGGTGTTACACATTTAAAAACGTCTTGCAGGATGATCTTTTTGAAGGATTTTTGTACGGTGTTACTTACATTAGAACGTCTTGCATGTCTTTTGAGGATATTTGTACTGTGTATACATTTAAAACGTCTTGCATGTCTTTTGAGGTATATTGTACGTGTTACTTATTAATAGACGTCTTGTAGGATGTCTATTTGATGATTTGTGTACGTGTTACTTCATTAGAACGTCTCGCTGATCTTTGAGGATTTTTATACGTATTATTTACATTAGAACCGTCTTGCAGGATGTCTTCTGAGGATCATGTGTACGTGTACTACATATAAACGTCTTGCATGTATTTTGAGGATTTTCGTACGTGTTACTTATAATAACGTCTCTGCATGAATGTCTTTTGAGATTTTTGTACGATTACTACATTAGGAAAGTCCTTGCAGGATGTCTTTTGAGGATTTTCTGACGTATTATTTACATTAGCACGTCTTGCAGGATGTCTTAGGTGAGGATTTGTGTAGTGTTATTGTACATTATAACGTCTTGCATGATGTCTTTTAGAGAATTTGTGTACCGGGTTATTTACATTATAACGTTCTGTGCAGGATGTCCTTTAATGATTTTTGTACGTGTTACTTGTCATAGAATTATACGTCATTGCATGATGTCTTTTGAGAATTCTGTTCGTGTTATTTACATTAGAAACGTCTTGCAGGATGTCTTTTGAGGCTTTTGTACGTGTTCCTACTATATAACGTCTTGCATGATGTCTTTGTGAGGATTTGTGTACCGTGTTATTAACATTCAGAACGTCTTCAGATGTCTTTGAAGGATTTTTGTACGTTGTTACTCGCACGTTGACCTCTGTCATCTATCAATACATCGTTTGTCTCCCTGTCCAAAACCTGGCCGAAGCAAAGGCATAAGCGAATGGCGGTATCGGCGATGGAGGGTCAGTTCGGAAACGACAGTGTTTATACAAAAATCCACAGGCTAATATACTTTACGTAAATGAATCCTAAATCAAAGAAGGCATATAAATGGTGTATTCACACATTACTAAAACAGGAAATGTCTCAATTTAAAAATTCTTTTCAATCTAACATGATTTGATTTAATATCATTGAAAGTAGCTTGTTAAACTTTTACATTATTACAATGTATTGTTCAGAAGTTTACAAATGGAATATACATACCGAATATAATAGACTAAGTGGTCGTGTATTATTTGATAATGAAGAAACTTCTCTTTATTCCATCATCAGTATGTGTTTGACATAGACACAGAGGACGAGATTTTGGTGTCTTTATATAACAACATACAAGAGAGCATTTAAGAAAGATTGTGCGAGGGAAAGCACTTCGGAATTGGTTTCACGATTACCAAGGTAAACTCTACCTATGCAGCAAACTCCACTTGTTTTGAACCGCTTAATGATTTTTTTTTTCAGTAATCATAAAATTTCTAAAACACTGTAAAGTGGTTATTTATCATTGACGGATTGCCCACTCTGTTCCCACCTCGGCATTCCAGCTGTTCACGAATTGCACTCCTACAATAGAGGCTCGTATCTCGAAACCGGCTCGTAGTCAACTGTTCTTGGATTATGATTACGTTTGACACATGTTAACTTCCCCTTTTGTATCGAGTAGGACATCGAACAGCTATACAGCAATCCAAGTAATTCGTATCATTGCGTTCTATATTTTACATTGCTGTGACATCATAGAGAACGATGAATGTTGCATGTTAGTAAAAGAAAGAAGATATAGATATGATTTCAAATATTTGCCCCCCAAAAAATATTTTGACTATTATTAGATAGCCGAACACTTGTGATACAGACTTGTGATACGAAAAACGTTGGAAAAAATTAATCAAAGCTTTGATGGATGAATATTAGATTTTTTGTTCCGGATAGGCGTTACCTCTCATTATCAGCATGGACATTGTACTCTTTAATTTTTTCGAAATCCATCAAGAACAAGCGAAAATTTAAAACCACTTATATTATTCGAACTACTATATATCTAGTAGTGCCAGATTAAATGTTTTAAAAATAATTTCAGACTGACCTCACCGCGAGTATAGGATGATGATAGTTTGGAGGACCTCCACACATCAGCAGGTACGGATTGGCAAATAGGGCCATTTTCGCGTTCGTAGTTAACCCAATAAAAAGGGACGTCTATTGTGATATTCCCTACCACCCCACGAACCAGACAAAGAGGGGAGAAAATTTGTGTTAACCGTGCTACTTTCAGTTCCTCGCCAGCTTCAAGGAGTAAGAGCGTGTTGCATTGTTGAAAATGGGATATGTTATTCGCTTTTAAGATGCGTAGATCAATAATACACCAAAAAGACTGGGGCAAAGGATGGAATATCAAATAACATGTTTATTCTTTGCGTTTAGGGAATTATATTGTACGAGGAACCGCCCCATCCAATGTGTTCGTCCTCTGTTTAATCCAAGCGGCGCCACGAGATACAATATCAGTCCAACGGTCTGGGAAAATGAAAATATTGTCCTCAGTAAGTTTGACTCCTAGCCCAATGGAAATAAAATGTGACCAATTTACTATTACCTACCATTTCTCGTTTTGAATATTAAAAGATGGGTCTTTTTCAGTCAGTACAAATGTATGTTAATTTTATAATCTTTCTTTGTAAATCACACTTCCCTAAAATTGTTTTGAATTTCTTTATCAATGTGAGATGACGTTGCATGTAGATGTATGTTGAATTAGTGAAACAAATGATGAGCTATTCAGTGCAAATACGCTAAATACCTTGAAAAATATATTAATGAGATGTTCAAATGGAAGATCTGAATACCGGTATATGCATTATAAAATATGTTTATTTCTTCATGCATTTATTTATTACGTAGAACCTGATCCATATTGTGAGGTATCCTGCGAAGGAAGAAAGAAAACAATGTTTGGACGGAACAACATGACCCATTCTGGGACGATAAGAAATCCACATTGTCCAGAAAGACAAGGACATCAAAATCGACATATATAATATCATTTAATTTTATTTCACGTTTGATTACCTAGCCGCCGATTCTCATTGGTTAAAACACCTCTTTAAGTAATTGAGTGATTTGCGATCACGTACTCTGACAACAAGTAAAGTCTAATGAACATCATTGTGTTGGTAATAAAAATTAAATGATAAGAAATAAATCTTATATTTTTTTAGGTGATATTCAGTTTATCACCAAGTATTTTAGACGGCATTGAATGAGATTCGTGTACCTGCATCACCCAAAAAATATAACATTATTTCTATCAAGCCTGTCATCTTTGTTAAATATATGAATCACTAGTCCTTATAATCACAATAGAAATTAAACAAACTAGAGTAGTTAAATCGTTGACATCGTGTTTTACTTGATTAGACATTTTACGTCAAATTACGTGTTGCTGTCTCACAATGGTATATTTTTGCCATTTACGTTCGTTGGCATGTACAGTTCTTTATCCGAGAAGTAACAGTCACACTACACTGAAACCAAAATCAAAACCTCCAAGAAAAACAGTCAAATATGCCAATCAATTAAATAGACAATTGCGTAATATAATTTGTTTAATAAATAATAAAAACCCATCGTTCTAGATCTGAATGACAATTTGATCAAGGACGATTTTATCGGACAATGTCGCATCCCAATGAAGGGGCCGCTATAAGGGAAAACCATTAAGTTCCATCTCCTTATGATCCTCGTAAAGCAAGGGAGGAGAAAGGAACAAACAGGAAGCTCTCTCTCATGACGATATTAGTGTACAAGCTAAACATGGGGACGCTGTGTGAATGGAAGCTCATATATGTCCGAAACGCAATGTTACCTCAAAGTTCCT
>CAJDSM010076298.1:12100-22478 GCA_903981925.1 Ostrea lurida
TCATCACACAGCGTCCATGTTAGCTGTACACAATATCGTCACTGAGAGAGACCCTTTCTGTTGTTCTTTCTCCTCCTTGCCTTTACCGTACAGTGGAAGCTTAATGGTTTTCCCTGTATACCGAGCCCCTTTCATTGGGATGCGACATTGTCCGATAAAATCGTCCTTGATCAAATTGTCATTCCAGATCTAGAACGAATGGGTTTTATATTTAAATTAAACAGTAATTATTATTACCCAATTGTCTATTTAATTGTAATTTGGCATATTTGACTGTTTTCTTGGAGGTTTTGATATTTGCGTTCAAGGTGTAACAGTTGGACTGTTACCTTTCCGGATAAAGAACTGTTACATGCACAACGTAAATGCGCAAAAATATACCATTGTGAAGCAGGCAACACGTAATTTGACGTAAAATGTCTAATCAAAGTAAACACGATGTCAACGATTTGAACTACTCTATGTTTGTTTAATTTCTATTGTGATTATTAAAGGACTAGTGATTCATAATTTAACAAAGATGACAGGCTTCCGGTAGAAGCCGGTAGACCTGTAGACTTGTAAGACCGGTAAACCGAGTAGCCCGTAGGACCTTTAGACCTGTTGTGACCTGGTTAGACCTGTAGTCAAAATTATAGAAAAATGCTTAAAAGCATGGAATATCATCATTATGTTTTGGTCTTTGACTTCTTTGTTTTCGTTCTTATTATTACCCGTATTTGGCGTGTTAATTACTTTTGCCAGGAACTACTTCATTTTATACTTCATAACGTGTTTGCAAGGTAACATATATTGTAAAATCACATGTGAAGGAAAACTTATAAAACGAAAGAGTAAAGGATACCTGAAAACCGGAATGGAATGACAGGCAACATTTTATCGGAAAAAACCAGGACGTCGACATTCGTAATTGAGGTAGTATTTTCCAGTTATTTCTCTGGGAAAGAGGCGTTATTACAGGCCTCGCAAGAGAGCGCCTACTAGGTCTTTGATCATTTATGTGTTTATTGGCGGATTATTGTATTTACTTTTGCAGGAATCTGCCATTGAGAGTATTAATATCTTTATTCAATGTACTCAGTGTTTCTACTGACAATTTTTCATCGCAATCAGAACATCTTTATTCAAAGTATACATAGCTTCTTGACATCCTTTGCGTAGTTCTACTACACACTTGTGAAATTTATTCTGAAGGTGTGGCAATGAGGGCAGTTTTATTAAAGGATGAGTTTCTCGGAGAGTGTGGGTGATACCTATGTCTGAGAGCGCCACTATCGGGGTGGAAACACCATCAGAAGGTACGACATAAAGACAAGAAATGGAGACAACAGAAGAAAAGAGAAGGCTACATTTGGCTGAAGATCCTCCACACTAATGAAATGGACAGAGTTTGGACAATTAATTGGCCAATAATGAAGATGGACAGTTTGAAAATATTTGCCAGCAAATGAAGATGGCAGTTTAAAAATTACATTTGTATGCACGTAATGAAATGGACGTTTTGAAATACCATGGTTTATTCAAGCTAATGAAATTGTTTAGACAGTCTGAAAATATATGGGCCAGCTAATTAATGGCAGTTTTGAAAATATATTGCCAACTTAATATGAACATGGACAGTTGAATAAATGGTAATGGACAGTTTGAAAATATATGTCGCTAAAGTAATTGGACAGATTTGAAAATATATGCAACGACTGAAATGGACAGTTGATAATTTATATTATCATTGCATTACCAACTAATGAAATGAACAGTGCCTGAAGAATAACACTAGCACATACTAAAAAAAGACAGCGTTTGAAAAAAAAATCTCTATGAAGTACTTGGAATTTGGGATGTTTTTGAGACAATGTATGAATCAAGTGTTTTGTATAACTGTCTCCTACAAGAGAAGTGGTAGAGGTATATTGGAAAATATAAATACATGAATCTTCTGTTCCTCAGAGCTTGTCAGATGAGTATTAGTATCGTGTGGTGAACGTATGGAGTGTTTTATTTATTTATTTTATTTATTCCATTCTAATTGTATTTTAAAGTGCATCTTCATGGAAATATTGAATATCAGCTAACAATCAAAACTTTTTACAGTTTTGTTGACCCTTCGTCTAGTCTGTGTAAAACTTTACAAATTTACGCACAGTGTATGTAAAAAAACAAAGTCCCTTCCTTTCTATTGACCAGTGCTTTCTCAACTGAAATACATTTGCATTCACTCATGGCATAAGTTATCCATATTTAATCTTATGTTGCTACTTATCATTCGAGGAAAACTAATGAAAAATAAAGTATTTGATAAAAGACAGTTTTTAAGATTCAACGAAAAAACAGAAAGCTTTTAATTTTGCTTCACAGTTTGAAACTGTACACATTCTGTTTTGAATATATATATTATTTTATAAAATATACTTTTGTACGTCCTTTGTGTTTTGTATACATAGCTTTAATCGTATGATTATCCATGTGGCTTTGTACATTGTAAACTATTTTTATATTTCTAATTAAAAAAATTTGAATATCGGTATAATATATTGTAAATACCAGTCTGTCTCGCATGAAACTGTTAAGTTGCCCAACATCGTCTTGTGATTGAATTGATTTAAACCCGCTCATTCTAATTGTAAAAAGGCAGACGATTGGATGCTTGACTTGCTTTCGCAGGATCAGTTTACTGCTTAGTTCGATATGTAAACACAGGTCTGATTTAGTATATAGAAAATTACGCAAAAACACGGATGTATCCCGGTTCTTCTGAGTATTTAGCTAGTTGTTTCATGAGTTTGCGAAAACCATGCTTCTTGATGGAATAAGTACTCCAGGTAAGATTTTTTGCCAATGTGTTTAAAAACATTACCAACTTGAGCATGACTGCACTTGTTGCCTATCAGGAATATTGAGACTGAAGAATGAGGATACAGCGCTTTTCATACTGAAGAAATCAATATCGTGTTTATGTTGGCTGCCGCTCTAGTCTTGAGCATATCGCTAATTACGAAATTGAAATACGTAGTATTTAATTTATGTGTCAACTGTTGGTGATAAACTTTTAGGTTAAGGGGTTTTCTGTTTTCCTCCTCAAAACACGCAATTGCTCTTAGTTTTCCGTGATAAACTTCTACACGTGGAATTCAAACAGTGCGACCGCAGAATGGTACTAGGCCTATTTGATTTGCTGTTCCCTACAAGGACAGGTTTTATACAGTAAATTGAAGTCCGAAGTGACGTCAGTTTCCGGTCGTCTGTTAGAAGATCCCAATTTCCTCAGGTTCCTTCATCACTTGTTTATTCTGAAGCTGCAGTCACCACATTTCGTATGGAAGAGCCGAGGTAGGTTGCGTGCACAAAGCAGTATCAAATATAAAATCGTCTTAATATTTTTCTCCCTGTTACGAGTAACATAATTCACTATGGCAATAAACAATGTCTTTACATGAACTCAAGTCTTTCAATGAACTATATTGAAACATTTACTTTCGTTTTGCAAGACCACTGATTTATGATGGCCTTGTCGGACATGTAAACTTTTGGCATTTTTTGTGAGCGCTTTAACCAATTTCCATGCAAAAGAATGAGGTTGACGTGATTCATGTTCTGTGTGGGAGGATAACAGTTATTCGCCTCTTAATTGTAACTTTTATTTATGCTTCCCAGGAAATCACTGGAGATCTTCCTAAATTTTTCGTTGACGGCGCTGGACTGATGATTTTAACCAGGGGGCGCTCTGGAAATTGCTGGTTCGTAGCGCAGCCAGCATGGCATAGCTGAGAAAACCAAAACTACGAAAACAAGGTAGGTCTAACAGAAATTGGTATAACACAGACATGCTGCGGGCCATGGGGTTGTGCAATATCCAACAATGGCTGTCCGATTCAAGAGATACGTTTTGTCGTTAGCCAAATGGTTTGACCTTTACCTGTTGTTTCAATGACCTGGAAAATCAAGTGATCACTCTACCCTTAAAGGGAACCTCTGTACCAGGTTAGTTTTTATCAAAGCAGAAGGGTCAAAAGATATTGAGCACTACAACCAAACCACCAATGGGGTTAAGACCAGGCTTTTGACATTGACCTTAGACCATGTGACCACAAAATAAATTAGAATCATCTATTTTCTAATGGCAATCCCTGCTACCAGTTTTGTTGTATCAAGCAAAGCTTCAAAAAGATTGAACGGAAAACACAAAATTAAGACCATTGGTTGACTTTGACCATATAATCTCAAATCAAATAGGGATCATCTACTTTCTACTGGGTAACTCCTGTACTAAGTTTGATTGTTATCAAGCAAAGTGTTTCAAAAGATATTTTTTTTTTTGTTGAGCAGGGACAGCACATGGAGATGGCTAAAACCAGTTTTGGTCTTGACTTTGACCTTTGTGACCTGAAAATTAAGAGGAATTATTTTTACATTCAGGACAACATGATCTGTCCAAGCTTGGTTTTTATAAGCAAAAGGGGTCAACAGATATTTAGCGGACAACACCAAACCATGGGTTGAGATTCAGTGGTTTTTATTGACTTTGTAACCTGAAAATCATAGCAATCATTACTCTTGAGGACATACCCTGTACCAAAGTTTGTTGTTATCAATCAAAGGGGTCAATGAAAATGAGTGGCACACAACACATGTTTTGATCTTGTCTGACCTGAAATCTCTCTCTAATGGAAACTCTTTATACTAAGTACACGTTGTAGCAAGCAAAAGGGTCAAAACATTGAAGCGTACAACAAATGTCTACAGGACCGACCGACAGTTGCAAACCACATTATGCCCCTGTATTCAAAACGGGGGCATAAAAAAAGAATATTTTAATAGTAATTAAGAATTCCCACGTGATTTACAGCGTATCCATTGGTAATTCTACAAACAAATACAATTGGTTGTTCATGCAGATGTGCCAGATAGTTGAGTACACAGAGTGCTTCCAGAGAACAAAAACAAGTATGCTGGGAATATTTCACTTCCGTCTGGGTTTTGGCGAGGTGGACGGATGTCGTGATTGACGATATTGCTGCCTACTGAGGTGTAACCTGATTTGACATCCATTCCAACAAACGAATGACTTCTGTCAGCTTTCTGGAGAAGCATACGCACAATAAGGAAATTTTGGATATTGTGTCAAAAATTGACATTTACGTCTTTGGATGACATAAGGTGTTTTATTTACGTGTCTAGAACACAGGCACTTGAAAATAGAGGATACTACTGCCACACCCCATACCTTCTGGCGACAATTCTCCGAAAGGTGTGAATATCCCGATGATCTCATCCCTGTTTTCATTTTAGGGTTTTTGCAAGCTTTAGAGACTGGCCTTCTACAATGTTTGGAAACAACGGATCCCGCTTTGGGGCACCATTTTCAAAGTAATTGCAGCGTTATCTAAGGAATTTTGGCAAATAGGCAGGTCAGGAAGTCTCCTTCAACTCAACGAAATCCACCTCATCGCTTTTATTGTTGCAATTTTGCGTACGTATAAGCGGACAGCGCTTCTCTTCTAGAAGCCATGAGGAGGTAACAGAGTTCTCTGAATGTTCGGGGTTATGTCGCTCGACCAATCTTACGGACCGTGTGTAGGGGCAATATCAAGACATCGTAGAGACCGCAAACAAACATGTAGTTTCAAGTTATACTTGATATTTGTTGTTACGAACCTCTGACAGGAAATATGACACACTGAAGTTGTTCATCCATTTCATATACAATTTTAACCAACAACAAAATTATTTATTAATTCTGATGCTCCTAAATTTTTTAATTATCTAATTTCTCTTTTCTGCAGACTATTTTGGATGTTACGAGTCCTTGACGTGGAGTTTTGCCAGAGATTGCTCGGTCAACATACGGGGCACGTGGCGAGTCATCACATTTATCCATACACCGAATCAGAAGAGATAGATGGAAAACTGTTTCAAATACTTCACTCTGCCATTGAAGTCGGTCTATGATCAGTGGCCGCCATCTTATGTTGTATAGTCATCACCAACACAAGCTTGTTTTAAAGGAATGCTGGGACGTTTTCAAATTAACTATCTAAAATAATACATGACACCAGATATATTTTGTGTACATATGTCATTCAAAAATGCTTTAGTAATTTGAATGTATGTAATTAAATCTGTACTTTGCAGACCGATACTCATTTAACATTCGGACATTTAAAAAATTCTTGTTCGATATCAACAGTGGAGATCGAAATAGAGCTCCAACACGGGACAATTGTTGGTGAAAGGTCACGCCTACAGCTTCCACCAGCGTGAAGAAAATAACGATTAGGAGGAGGTCTTCTTGCTTTTTTAAGAGAGGTCCATAAGTTAGTCTCGATGTCGCAATCATGGGGCGAGCACTGATGGAGGGAGGGCTTGGAGCGAATGGTGAAGATTTCATAAATCTAGAAAGCGATTTCTTGACAGATGCCAAAAAGTGTTTAGCGTCCCCATACAGGTACAATCTGTTCTCCATTACGCTCGTACATTTTATTACTGTACGAGGTCTCAGGAATGGGCTAATAGCAGCAGTGAGAAGAAGTAGCTAGGATCACTATAGAGGATAATGGCGAATTTAGTGTAAGACAGGCCTGCATTGTCAATGAAAACTAGGTTATCTGGAAAGACAATAGATGTTAACCACCAATTTTACCTCCAATACTGCAAACTGCACGATTGTACTCCCTGGAAATTCTGAACAATGCCACCACTGAGTCACGTGTTTTCATTAAAAGTTAGACTATCTTGCTGTAAGTCGTATGTTGCTTATTAAAGTTATTGAGGACCTACTCTAAAAGTCTTGCAGGATGTTTTGAGGATTGTAGTATGTGTTACTACATTAGAACGTCGATTGCAGACTGTCTTTTGAGATTTTGTACGTGTTACTACATTTTGAACGTCTATCTTAGGATGTCTTTTGAGATTTTTACGTGTTACACATTAGAGAACGTCTTGTGGATGTCTTATTGAGGATTTTGTACGGTTCTACATTAGAACGTCTTTGCATTGGCTTTTGAGGAGTTTTGTACGTGTTCACATTAAAAACGTCTTGCATGTCTTTTGAGGATTATTTGTATCGGTGTTACACATGTAAACGTCTGTGCAGGATGTCTTTTGAGGATTTTTGTAACGGTGTTTACTTACATTAGAACGTCTTGCATGATCTTTTGAGGATATTTTGTACGTGTATACATTAAAACGTTTCTTGCATGTCTTTTGAGGTATATTGTACGTGTTACTTATTAATAGACGTCTTGTAGGATGTCTTTTGACTGATTTGTGTACGTGTTACTTCATTAGACGTCTCGCTGATTCTTTTTAGGATTTTTATACGTATTATTTACATTAGAACCGTCTTGCAGGATGTCTTCTTGAGGATCATGTGTTACGTTGTTACTAGCATATAGAACGTCTTTGCATGTATTTTGAGGATTTTCGACGTGTTACTTAGTAATAAACGTCTTGCATGAATGTCTTTTGAGGATTTTTGTACGATGTACTACATTAGAAAGTTTGCAGATGTCTTTTGAGGATTTTTCTGACGATATTATTTACATTAGCAGGCTCTTGCAGGATGTCTTAGTGAGGTTCTGTTGAGTTGTTAGTTGTACATTATATACGTCTTGCATGATGTCTTTTAGAGAATTTTGTACCGGTTATTTACATTAGTAACGTCTTGCAGGATGTGCCTTTAAGATTTTTGTACGGTGTTACTTGCATAGAATTATACGTCTTGCATGATGTCTTTTGAGAATTCTGTTCGCTGTTATTTACATTAGATACGTCTTGCAGGATGTCTTTTGAGGTTTTGTACGTGTCCTACTATATAACGTCTTGCATGATGTCTTTGTGAGGATCTTGTGTAACGTGTTACTTACATTCAGAACGTCTTCAGGATCGTCTTTGAAGGATTTTTGTACGTTGTTACTCGCACGTTGACCTCTGTCATCTGATCAATACATCGTTTGTCTCCCTGTCCAAAACACTGAGCACGAAGCAAGGCAATAAGCGAATGGCGGTATCGGCGAGTGGAGGGTCGAGTCGGAAACGACAGTTTTATACAAACAATCCACAGGCTAATATACTTTCGTAAATGATATCCTAAATTCAAAGAAGGCATATAAATGGTGTATTCCACATTAACTAAAACAGGAAATGTTAATATAAAATTCTTCTTCAATCTAACATGATTTGATTTAATATCATTGAAAGTAGCTTGTTAAACTTTTACATTATTAACAATGATATTTTCAGAAGTTTAACCAATGATAGTACCATACCGAATATAATAGACTAAGTGGTCGTTATTATTGTGATAATGTAAGAAACGTTCTTCTTTATTCTCATCATCAGTATGTGTTTGACATAGACGACAAGGAGGACGAGATTTTGGTGTCTTGTATAAACAACACTGACAAGAGAGAATTTAAGAAAGATTGTGCGAGGGAAAGCACTCGGAATATGTTTCACGATTTACCAAGGTAAACTCTACTATAGCAGCAAACTCCAACTTGTTTGAACCGCTTAATGATTTTTTTTGTTCAGTAATCATAAAATTTCAAAAACACTGTAAAAGTTGGTTATTTATCATTGACGGATTTGCCCACTCTGTTCCCACCTCGGCATTCAGTGTTCACGAAATTGCACTCCTACACATAGAGCTCGTATCTCGAAACCGGCCTCGTATGTCAACGTTTTTGATTATGATTACTTTGACACAGTTAACTTCCCCTTTTGTACGTGAGTAGGAATCGACAGCTTACAGAATCCAAGTAATTCGTATCATTGCGTTCATTATTTTACATTGCTGTGACATCATAAAGAACGATGAAATGTTGCATGTGTAGTAAAAGAAAGAAGATAAGATCATGATTTCAAAATTTGCACCCCCAAAAAATACTTTGACTATTATTTAGATAGCCGAAACTTGTGATACAGACTTGTGATACGAAAACTATGGAAATAATTAATTAAAGCTTGATGGATATGAATATTAAGATTTTTGTTCCAGATAGGCAGGTTACCTCTCTTATCAGCATGGACATTGTACTCTTTAATGTTTTTCGAAATCCATCAGACTAAGGCGAAAATTAAAACCACTTATATTATTCGAACTACTATATATCTAGTAGTGCCAGATAATTTTTAAAAATAATTTCAGACTGACCCTCAACCGCGAGTATAGGATGATGATAAGTTTGGGGACCTCCACACATCAGACGGTACGGTATTGCGCAAATAGGGCCATTTTACTAGCGTTGTGTAACCATAAAAAGGGACGTCTATGTGATATTCTCCTACCACCCACGAACCAGACAAGAGGGGGAAAATTTGTGTTAACGCGTGTACTTTCAGTTCCTCGCCAGCTTCATGTGAGTAAGAAGCTTGTTGCAGTGGAAAATGGATATGTATTCGCTTTTAAATGCGTAGATCAAATAATACACCAAAAAGACTGGGGCAAAGATGAATATCAAATAACATGTTTATTCTTTGCCGTTTAGGGAATATTTGTACGAGAACCGCCGCCCATCCAATGTGTTCGTTCCTTCTGTTTAATTCCAAGCGGCGCCACGCAGATACAATATCCAGTCCAACGAGTCTGGAAAATAAAATATTGTCACTCATAAGTTTGACTCCTTTAGCCCAATGGAATAAGAATGTGACCAATTTTACTATTACTACCCATTTCTCGTTTTGAATATTAAAGATGGTCTAATTTTCAGTCACTGTACAAATGTATGTTGAATTTTATTAATCTTTGCTTTGTAATATCACACTTCCCTAAAATTGTTTTGAATTCTTTATCAATGTGAGTATGACGTTGCAGTGTTAGATGTATGTTGAATTTGAAAACAAATGATGAGCTATTCAGTGCAAACGCTAAATACTTGAAAAATAATTATGAGATGTCAAATGGAAGATCTGATACCGGTATATGCATTATAAAATATGTTTGATTTCTTCATGCATTTTATTATTTACGTAGAACCTGATGCCATATTGTGAGGTATCCTGCGAAGGGAAGAAGATGAAAACAATGTTTGGACGGAACAACAGACCCATTCTGGGACGAAAGAATCCACATTTTCCAGAAGACAAGGGACATCAAAATCGATATATAATATCATTAATTTTATTTCACGTTTGATTACCTAGCGCCGATTCTTCATTGGTTTAAAACACCTCGTTTAAGTAATTTGAGGTGATTTCGATCACGTACTCTGAACAACAAGTAAAGTCTAATGAACATCATTTTGTTGGTAATATAAAATTAAATGATAAGAAAAACTTATATTTTTTTAGGTGATATTGAGTTATCACCAGTATTTTAGACGGCCATGATTGAGATTCGTGATACCTGCATCATCCCAAAAAAGAAACATTATTTCTTATC
>CAJDSM010076302.1:0-20342 GCA_903981925.1 Ostrea lurida
TCACAACTACATTTTTAAAATCGAACTTGGCATTGACTCTACATTTCTTAATCGTATTTATATCCAATCGCTCTTTCAAAAAATTAAAGTCTTCAAAATCATGTCTCAGTTTAAACACATTTAATATTCCAAACAATGCAAAAGATGAATATGAATCCCCTTTCCTATACTGGATTCCAAAACTTTACAAAACACTTTGACACAAATATTCAAGCGCCTGTATTTACTCCTCACGAAAGTATTGATAAGAACCGCTTCAGACGTATTGTACAAGAACATATGCCAGAAGTCGCGTAAATCAGATGTGGATACTAAAAAACTCAAGAAATGAAATCCCAGAACTTTTCTCACAACAACGATTTAAATGTTGGAGTTCCTCACTGACAGAATCTTTGAAGTCTTTGGTGATCAGGTCTTCCGACAGTCTGTTTCGAATTCCCATTAACACTAATTTGTGCTCCTTTATTAGCCGACCTTATGAGGCAGGATTTATTCAAAAAGAAAATATTTCTTCTTGTGGGCTTTAATTCAGCACATCGATGTAAAGGCAAAGATAGCGAACAGTGATCAATCTCGTAAGTCCTAAATAGAATACAAAAACAAGAGTTGGGCAATCACGGACCCTGGACACACCAGAGGTGGTATCAGGTGCCTAGGAGGAGTAAGCATCCCCTGTTGACCGGTCACACCCGCCGTGAGCCCATAGTCTTGATCAGGTAAACGGAACAACCCGTAGTCAAATCAGTGTGTGAAAAATGGCTTAACAATGGCTATGAAACACATCAGACAGCATTTGACTCAATGATAGGTCATATTGGTTAACTAAATTGTTATAACGACCATAGAATTTACGAAATGCTGCCTTTAAACGTGACTGTTGAAACCCCTGCAACAACAACTTGTCTGTAAGTAGCTTGCCTCGATCAAAAACTGATCGTACGCAGAACAAGCTCTTGTGTATCGAATAAGTTGAGAGACATACACACCATATGCAGGTGATGATGGAATATTGCTACATAAATATGGGAAGTTGACGATGGAGAAGCTGAAATCGTCCCGTTTGTCATAAAGTTGAGTAGTTAGTTTGCTGTTAATGTCAATGTTCAATAAAATATCAAGTACGAAGCAGACATGGAAGACTCTGTGGTGTCCTTTGTTTCTAGTTCGTTGGGATATATTAAATCGACATATGAATGGAAATCATTATTATTGATAGATAAAAGATCGTCAATATATCGAAATGTTGAATTAAAGGCCACCGCTAGAGATTTCTTTTTCATGTAGAAGCTTTTGAATGAATTCTGCCTCATAAGAATATAAAAATAGGTCAGCTAATAGAGGAGCACAATTAGTGCCCATTGGAATTCCAACAGACTGTTGGAAGACCTGATTGCCAAACACTACAAAGATATTGTCAATGAGGAACTCCAGCATTGCTTTAATATCAACTTCAGAGTACTAGTGTGTAGAATCGGAGTGGAGTTTAACAAAATAATTTTTGAATGGCTGATCACTAGATAAGAATATTTCCTTTTTCCATTTATGTTAAAGAAGCAACTGTCTATAATGTTACAAAGCCTTGTCTTTAATTTATCGTATATATAGACGACGACGTTGATCTGTTAATAATAAGTTTCATTCATATGTCGATTCGATATCCCTGTGAACTAGAAATAAAAGACACCACAGACCTATTCATATCTTATACTTGGATATTTTAATGAATTTAGACATTAATGGCAAACTTACCACTCAACTTAATGACAAACGGGACGATATCAGCTTCCCCATCGTTAACTCCCCATATTTATGTGGTAACATTCCATAATCACCTACATATGGTGGTTATGCCTCTAAACTTATTCGATACGCAAGAGTTTGTTCTACGCAGATCAGTATTTGAATCGAGGTAGGCTACTTACAAGCAAGTTTAAAGTCAGCATTTCACAAATGGTCATTATAACGATCTAGTTTGCCAACAGCCTACCATGGGATCAAAGCTGTTTGACGTGTTTCTTGACAATTTTACACCGATATTGACTACAGATTACTCCGTTCTCTTGATCTAGACAATGGGCTCACGGCGGATGTGATCGATCGACAGGGGATGCTTACTTTTCCTTGGCACTTGATTCCACCCCTGGTGTATCCAGGGGACCATGTTTGCCCTGCTCTTATTTTATAATTTGTTTGGGACTTACGAGATTGATCACGATCAATAATCGTTATCTTCACCTTTTCAATACTACATAAAACGTCGTAGATGTATTGTCAAATGTAAATCATATACGGTACCAATTTTTATGCACCAGATGCGCATTTCGACAAATTATGTCTCTTCAGTGATGCTCAAAACCGAAATGTTGGAAATCCGAAACATGAAAGTAAAACTCTGTAAAAGTGATCAATGTAGTGCTAACATATTGGGGCTAAAAACTTCGAAGGATCAGAGCTATGCCTGAGGGAGATAATCCTTAATTTTGATATGAATTTCTAATTTTACCACTGCAATTAAATACATATCCAAATCAAAGATCACAGGTAGAGTTTTTCTTCTTACTTAGTTTTTTTTTAATAAATTATCCCTCGTAAGAAACAAATGAACGAAATTCGTGATGGAAAAGACTTGATCACCAAAGACCACAAAGGTATTGTCAGTGAGAAACTCATATATCTAGGGGCATGTTTTGCCTGTTACTTAATTTGTATTCATTATCGGCGTTGAGACTGATCACTGTTCGTTATCTTCGCCTTTTCATTTTCTACACAATCATGTTGATGTTTCATTTAACTTTTTGAAGTTTGAAATTTATGAAGTGCTGTTTTGACTGTCGCAAACTCCTGTGAGTAACAAATCAAATCTCATTTTATTTGATAATGTGTTGGATTAGAATACAGGTTGAAAATGAATACATCCATACACCAAGGTAAATATGATACCGACAAGATATCATGTTATATGAAGCAAGAGATGTTTCCATAACGGCTTCAATTCCTCATTCATCAAGACCTTAATTCAAGAATTATTTATTTTCATTAATGGTACATATGAGATTTTGCATTATAAAGAATAGTATAGGTACTCTTAAAGTTACACAAAATATAACATTTAGCTGTGTATGTATTTTTATGAGCAAATAGTTTTTTCATCACATAAATGTAACAATCAAAAATATGACGTTGAAACGCAAATTAGATTGAGCAAGATGTTATTTCTCAAGAGTGATACAAGCATTCACGTGTAACGAAAAATAGCACGTGCAAAAAAGGAAGTTTTCTTTGAATTTCACAAATAAAAAGCAAATGACTACGTTCAAATAAATCATGAAATTCAGTATGCATACATGTACAAATATCGGTACATAGAAATACAATAGTATGTTGCCTTTTCACATTATGATTTATTATCATTGTATTTCAATAGATAAAAAAATATAAAGATAACAAATCCTTATAAAATTATGGGGGAATAAACAATTAAACTGCGTTTTATATCTATATCGTATATGAAAAGTACCTGTATAAAAATAAATACAACTGATTAAATAAAACATATATCATACAACATTATCAGCCTAGTTTTATCACAGTTTTCTTTGCTTTGTTTTATCTTTAAATGCTGCTTAAAACAACACATCAGCTGTTGCATAATCTCCCTCCATCTCCGGATTTTCTGATGGTTGAACAGCGTATGCATGCTCATCAGGCCACTCGGATACATGGTCAACAGACATCCGGGCTTTTCTCTCATTTATTTCCTTCTTCGGTTGTTCTTCAGTTTCCTCTTCAATTTCTTGCATTGAATTATCCGATTCTTTTTTCTGTTGAAAAGACAGTTTCTTCTTCCTTTCGATAGCTGCAGCAGTTTTCAATACATCGGCAAATCCCACCTTACTCGCCTTATTTCCTGTTTTATTATCTTGTGCATTCATGCGCTCCTTGAGTCGAATTCTTTCTGCTGCAGCAACCCATGCAGACTGTATCTTCTTTTTCTTCAGTAGTGTAGCCCTTTTTTGTATTTCTTCTTTTTGCCTCTTATTTTGAGCAAGAGATACAATTGTCAGAAGAGATTTTCTCTGAAATCGGTTTTTGAAAACTCTTTGCATTGCGGCCATCTTGTCCTCTTGCGCATCGTCTGGTGTTTGTTCGGACATACCCCTTGTACTAGACTCGTCATCCTCCTTCATTGCTGTATTTAACTTCGCAAAATTCTTTGCAAAATTACGTGAAAGTGTCTTCCCACCAACTGCCATCCTTTGCCTTTGACCAAATTTCTTCCATAGTTCCTTACCCCTAGCAGGCGACTGGAGCTCTAAATCATCACTTGCGGTCGTCTCATGAGAAATGACGGACATTGTGTCGGAGTTATCCTGTGCCTGCATTTCTTTCACTAGCTGTAAACCTTCTTCAACACCGATATCTTTGGGCCCTGTATCGGTTCCACGAACTGTATTGATTAATCGCCTTTTTAAACGTATTTCTGTGGAAGCAGCTATGTGTATGAAGGTAGAAAATCGGTGGAAAAGCATGCAAATAAACTGCAACAAGAGCATAATTCCAAATATAGCAGTGAACGCAAACGATATTGGTTCAATGTAACCCTGTCCAGGTCGTCCTCCGTCTACAGTACATGGCAGTGGTATAGATAGACTCTGGCTAGTGTTGGCGTTGACCTCTGTGAGGACGTACACAATGGTTACAAACAAGGCATTCATCAACAGGAAAGCAAGACACACCTTGTTTCTCAGCTCAATCAAATCATTTTGTACCTGATGTAATGAATATATATTTTATTTATTAGATATTTTCAATGACAAACATAACTGATTGATGAGAACTAACATTCTATCAATAGAATTAACGTATGCACATGTATTCGTATATTTTTTTTTCTATATGGACTATGAACTGCTGTGACTCACTTGTTTTTCATGCTCCTTGTCTCCTTCAATTGGTTTTAGATATTGTGGAATAAATTGCTGCCAGAACACTATCTCATCCTCAAATAAGAAATCAACAGCTCCATCTTTCAAAGATGCGTCGTGTATCCAGTATGATTTTTCAATTCGTCGGTTGTTTTTGCTTTTCTTCCATATATGCTGGATTTGCTGGGAAAATATATTGCAAGTATTACAACAATATGCTTAATAATATATCATAAAATACCGATTCACAATTCGTTTAAATCTCACTTCTTTCTACAGCTCCTTCAAATATCCCATTCTGCTTGGAAAAAGGTAGATCTTCATCTTCAATTTTCAAATTTATTGCTGAACCAGCGTCAAAATGACTTGGATTCTGACTATGGGTAACCTCTGTCATGCGTGACTCGATATCATCCAATCTCTCCAGTATAGCCCGAAATCTCATATCCTCCGTTTGGGCAGATGTGCTTGGGCAGCACACGCACCTTGTAAAAAGAATTGACATCTATTGTTTTTTCGTAAAGACATCATGAAATTTCGTAATCAATTAAATGTAAAACAAACAAAAAAATTCCATGTTCTTGTTTATGAATGATATTTAATGACACTTCATTTGTAGCGCCTAGAATGAATTAATATTATTGAATGATATTTTGAATCATGAGTATATATACCGTAGGAGATTCCCACAGGAAAACGCATAATCTGATGTTCCCTCCGAACTCCCAACTCCCAGTTTGTTTAGCCAGGTCTGCACTTTGTTTTCCTGAGCGGGTTGATTTCCTTGCTGCTGAGATGGAGGAGCAGCGACTTTTGTTTCCCTTGTTCCCCAGGATACTACGTGCAAGTTTCCAAGAGAGTAGATCATCAAAAGCATGGACATTGACGGAATGGATAGGAAGTAAAGGAATCCGTGCAACACACAGAAAAATTCCTGGAAATATTCAACAGTCGTTTCCATTTCGTAATTTATTGAAATGAAAACTTGATAAGTAGTGATTTCCATCAACAATCCTCATTTTTTATTGCATATATGCACGAAGCGTATTTCAGGAAACTACACGATACCACTGCATTTTCTATATTTCACTTTTGTTATATTTTTTCCAGAATCAATTTGATATCATGGAAGATTTATATTTACTATTCACAAAATAACCTGGATCTCTTTAGTTGAGAACAACATTGTGTTTGTATAGAGTATTACTATCACAGGCTTCATTTCGAAACTCACCTGTGGATGGAGGAGTGCGGACAATACAAACACACCAGTCACAAACAGAAGGAACAATGTTGTTACAGAGCATAGCCCTGCACCTGCAGCCTCTACCAACAGTCCCACAATCACAACCATCATCAGCAGAGAATAAACAGTGGAAACAATCGCTGCATAAGCCAGCTGAAACAACGAGAAAGGATACATCAGTAATATATATGAAATTCAATTGGCTAATAAGAAACTGTTTACTTTAACAAAAAATACATCAACGGTTTGATTGAGTACGTGAGAGAGTTACCTGCACGTTCGATTTGGCAACAAAACAAAGAAGTACCATTCCAATAACTGGGATAATATTGATCGTCATAGCAATGGCCGGCTGAATCGGAAAAGCCATGGAGATGGCCCCAAGTATCATCAAAAATATTGTTCCGGGAGTCAAAAGGGAACAAACCATAAGAAACATTTGATACATGATGTAGAGTTTTGAAATATCTTCATTTTTTCGTGTGACGTTTTTCCAGTCCATCAGAAGGTCCATTATGTTGGCCATTGTTGATGGAGACCATCTCCTTCGCTGATTGTAGAATTCATAGAAACTTTCTGGGGCATACGTTAGTGCATCGCTGGCAGCTACATACTCCACTTTGTATCCTTGTTGTAGAAGAAGAGTACACAGCCATCGGTCCTCACCTGAATGCGAATATTATAATTGTAAACAGATTTCAATACAAAAATATTTCTATATTTAGAGATTTCTCGATAAAAAGGTGAAGATGACGGGCATTGCTCAATCTCATAAGTCCTAAACGGAATACAAAACAAGAGTTGGGGAAACACGGACCCCTGGATATACCAGAGATGGATCAGGTGCCTAGGAGGAATGAACATACCCTGTCAACCGGTCGCACCCTCCGTGAGGTTTTTATCTATTTTTGATAGACTTACCTTGGTCATACTGCACGTAATGGTGTGGTTCAGTTGGGGGTGTGGTATACCTTCTCATGACGTTATCATCCATCAACGATGATCCCCTAAACATGCTGAAGCATCCAGGACTGCATAGCACACACCCCATTATGTTCTCAGCGGCTTTCTGTAGCCAATGGCTTATAGCATATTCAAACTGTTGATACCATACCATTGGTCCTGCAAAACACAACACACATGTACTTAAATAATATCACTGCACATCTAGTAAACGGGCATCTGTAAAATGCTGCTAGTTTGAAATACTGCCATACCAGATCCTATTGGATGAATTCGTCCGCAGGCTGCCCCGACCTTTGTATTCTTCTTCATTCGATCTACAAGTAACTGTACTGCTTTTGGTTGAAAATCTACGTCACCATCAAGTGCCAACAGATATGTGTTTTCAGCAATTACTCTGCGCTGTGTCTTTGACTTCTGGGGGATGTTCATTAATTTGTGGGCCAAGAAGTAGTACATATACATGACCTAAAATTTGAACCATATAGAAAAGATGATCGTGTAACACGAAACTGAAAATAGTCAGATGTCCGTCGTTTAGATGAAAATGGAAAATACGTCACCTGACTCCAGCGTTTCCTGTGCCGTATTTTAGCTTTGTCTTTAAGATGAGCTATGATTTTGTTTCCGCCAGGGAGTTGCCACTCTAACCGGCCACCATATGGCGCTGGGAATTTTACTGGTGGCGGAATGATCATCACCGTCTTGTGTACTGCGCTGAGAAATTAAAAACAATCATTGCACATGTGCATGGTTATTGATTTCAAAGTGTAGTTTTTTCCTCATTTAAAAGCTCGTCACTAAAACAAAATGTCTAAGAAAAGGTTCTGGCAATCAGACCTGGCAGCAATGTCGATACAGCTAACAAGGAGTTTGACGAAATCGTTGACATTGTAAATATAATCTTCGTCACCATGCGCTTGGAATGCATCGTCAAAAAATATGTGAGCTGCAAGTAATAATATTTGGTGTGTCGTTAATGCACCAAAAACAGTAAATTCTAGAGAAAATGTCATCCGTGCTTAAAAAAGGGTAATAGAGTAGAACAAATACTAATCAATAAATACCAGACCATTTACCTTCAAACTCGTAGTAATCTGGATCTTTAATTCCAAGAAACATTTGTAAATGACGCCGTGCGCATTGGTCTTCATCTTGCCTACACAATTATGTAAATAAATATTCGTCCGTATTATTCATTTCATTCAAATATAAAAGAAATTCACACTGCCTACAAATCAATGCCAAAATTAATATCTGAAGGAACTGCACGATTTTACCTGAATATTGATTTTAGAATCTGAATCATCTCATTTTCTGACTCGTGCCACATGGTTGCGCACATATATATCATAGGTGTATCATCTTTTCTCAGAATTGACCAATCAATTTCTTGTTTCTGGTTTTCCTCGTCGTTTTCTGGAATAGGGACTCCCTTGTCAGTTTTCTAGGAAAATACCAAATTTAGATAAAGTCGCTGAAATCAGCTATGCCTTCTCAAGGTAATGAAGGATACTTGAAAATGAATACTCCAGAAAATGACAAACATGCAAATTTCACAATATCACCTTATCTTCCTCAGAGGTCTTAAACTCGTCGTCAGTGCGCCGTCTATTGAGCAGCAGGGACTGATCTAACAGGACTCCGTTGAAGAGAGGTTGTACAAATAATCTGTGATTGGAAAATGACATTTTATCTAACAAATTGCTAACTAACAATAAATGTTCAGAATATTTCAGCATTTGAGTTTATTATTCATTAATGAAATAAGGCACCTGTCAGTTGCAATAAGCCTCTCTTTACTGGGGGACCATACGTGGTTTGTGACGAGGAGTAAGGAAAAGTATCCTATGGCGCCCGCGACTATGACCACCCAGTAGGTATCTATAATCTTAAACAGAACAGTGGGATCCTCGTTTACGTCGTTCCACACTGGCATGGGTGTTATACAAGATCCAAAATCGAAAATTGCTGTTTGCGAGTAGAAGCCAAGAAACAGTCCTATTGTAGCTGGTGTTGACAAAACAATGGGCAATGCAAAACAAAGTTTCTGTGCCAGGATCTTACTGGCAGCTTTGCCTATTTTAAAACATATTATATTTGAGAGAATATTTGCCATTGAAATCATGAATGGGAAATAGGAGATACAGTCTTTTCCAAAATCTCGATTGTCAGTCATGATTGCATTCACGATGTTTCTCAGTTCAGCTGGTTCATTCTTATTAAAGAATAAGATATCAATGCATTTGCTCCCGTCTTTGCAGGAGATCCCAAATATTACGATTGGCATTACAATGAGTGTCATAACGATCTTCCACAAGTTCACAAGGAGGCCGACCTTTACCCTGTGACGTCTCATGTTTAACTTTAATCTCATCAGAACTGATGTTTCCTCTCCGGGGTCGCTGGATTTGCTGCTTTTGGATTTGGCTTGCTTTACGTAGTTTTCCCACCACGTAACAGACACTAATATTGGAGACAAAGCCATGAGCACCATCAGAGTAATGGTGTGAGAATCTGTGGAATCAAATGAATTATAGACGTAGTACGTCCAGAGACCAATACTGCTAAGTTGGAATAACACAGCGACAGAGTTAATGGCACGAGCACCACGTATTCGACCTTTCTCGTCCTCTTCTACTTTCTTTAATGTTCTTTCTGGATAAATTGTTTTCAGAATGGCTGGCACTAAAGAAACGCTCCAACATAGAAGACTTGCAGATATTGGTTCAAAGTTTGGAAGAACCACAAATACAAATGTACAAAGTCCTATAGAGTGCAGCGTCTCGATAAAAAGAGCCTATAAATACAAAGTTCACATATGAGTAATCAAGCATGGCAATTGTTTTTTTTAAATGAATTCTACTAAACATGCATGTATATAAGGGAATACAAAAAATTTTTGAAAGAAATTTTGTTCCAACTTACTGCTAGCAACACGACACAATTCAATTTCCGCGTCTTCTTGAAAAGTAGAATCCAAATATATTTCAAACAAGTAAACACATATGGCGCTATCATGGCAAGACCTAGGCTCCAAATCCAGGTGACCTCCACACTTTGTTGCACTACTTGTGTCCTGACAGTGTAATTTAGTTTCTGGCTTGGATTTTTAAGTTCCCCATTGGAAGGGAAAATGTTTGTTGTCATCATGATAAATGTGAATTTAGATATCACAGACGTTATAAAAACGATAGTACATATCAACACACACAGTACCACTCTGTTGACAGTAAAGCACGCGTTCCAACATGCTAATTCAGAGCCAGAAATGTTATCGTCTGATGCCAGCCGGAAAACGTCCCATTTGTAGTTTTTTCTGAAAACATCAAGATATAAATGCAAAGATAACGAACATTGATCAATCTCGTAAAGTATCCAAATACTAATACAAAACAAGGAGTTTGGACTAACAAAAAACGCCCTTGGACACAGGTGGGGTCAGGTGCCTTGGAGGAGTAATTATCCCCTGTCGATTGGTCACACTCACATGTAACGTTCTACTTTATGTTCATTTCCTCATCTAGTTCATATAATGTCAAACTATCTTTTCTACAGCTTTGCAAAGCCAAACTATGAAATTATTATATGTATTTTACCCAGAAAATCAATATCATACTCACGGTTTTGACGGTTCTTCATCAATGCCTTGATTTGTTTCTTTGGATTTGTAACTTGGTGGAGCATCATCAAATACGTCATCCTCCTCGATGGAAGCGTCATGACTTGATGATGATATCGATTCCTCATCTTCTTCATACGCAGGGTTCGACACCCCGCCATTTGTGCTTTGCATTGTGTTCATGGGAATTGGGGTGCCCTCCTCTTCATCAGGGAAAGTCAAACCTCCGGGATTGAAAAATTTTCTGGAGGGGTTGAGCTGTAATGGTACAAGGGTATGACTATTAAAAAAGGTTACAAATTGTTTTAAATTTTTGCTTTAGACAGTATAAAATACAATTGACTGTACATTCTGGTTTTCAAAAGAAAACAGGTTATGTTTTATCTCGGCTTGAGAAATTGAATATCATATGAAATAGTACTGCTAAACTGTGACAAGAGCTAGCGTTGATAATGTCTATATTTATGGTAACATTTCCTCTTGATCTGCAAGTGAAAGGTGTTAGAAGATAGCTCCGTTTTAGTAGATATAATTGTCTACTGTTTGCATAAATCATTGTCGTAATCAGTATAAAAGAGAGGTGGATATCATGCATCTACAAAGTTTGTCGTTACATATGGCGACACTGACACCAAATTAAGACCTGTCCATGTTTTATGACTTTAATTTTATTATCTTATCACTGCAGGGCTTTGAGCGGGGGTTGCAGTATCAGTTTCTCAGAGGCCATAAAACCTTAATATTTACAAATACTTGAAATCTTTGTTAGGCCATCTTGTATCAGCTAGCGTTAAACATGTAGGTCTTTATATCCAACTTCCAACTCAATCCATAATGTAACGTTTTATACTAATATATTGATAATTATCCATTGATATCAAAAATTAGAATTCCATCAAGCATAACAATTAGATCACGTAAGTAGACAAAATGCATAAATAAATATTTCATCAAATGAATATATCAACAATACCAACAATGACACATCTTCCATGCATCATGAAAAAATACATATATACAACTATTATCTTCAGAATCACAGTACACAAAGTATTTTGTCTGGCAATAGTGGGAAAGACATGAAACTGTGGATGAGGTGATTATACAAGTGCCGTTAATTACAGACATAGAATAAACAAGATTTGATTGGAAAACACTAGAACCCCCAAATTACAAGAAAGTGTAACTTAAGACATTGTTGTTGAAACTTTTGCAGCAATACTGAGAATTAAAGTAATTTTTATTTTGTTCACCTGTTATCTAAAGGTCAATTTCAAGGTCACATGGTCAACAGGAAAATTGTGCATGCTAAGCCTTGCAGTTTAAAACATGGCTTATATTAGAATTTTTATAAGTAGGTCAAATTTAATGTAAAGTCAACAGGCCAATCATTTTTGTTGTAAAACATTGCATTAGTAATATAATGATCCTGTTATTTCTTTATGTCTATATCATTAGATGAAATTTGAATACTACATATGTAGTAGGTTTATAGCAAAAGTTCGAATTGTTTAATACCAATACATGTATATACAAGATATATTTGGTATCAATATTTGGAATTCTTGATATCAAGAATCAATATATGAGCAATACACAGTGAACTGGTACCACAAACAAATCAAGTAATATAACTTACTAGTTGTTTACACGAAATATTGATCAAATTCAATGAACGAAAGAACGCATTAAAAACACTTTCTAGTTATTTAATTTGAAAAATTTGACAACGACTGATAAGTAACCTGGATGAAGAAAACTGTATCTCCAGTAACGCTTATTCTCCCTATTCATATGCATCTTCAAACACCCCAAAAAGAGAAGATAAGAAAAGAAAAGAAGAAATTAACTGCACTTGTGTTAGATTGGATATATAGATTCGATGACACACAAATATTACCTTCTGTGAATATTTAAACATTTCCCAATCATCTGATCAGCTTTGAATGCAACAACCTACACAGGGGGACACTTTCCTTGTCTTTACACAAATAGACTGTGAACACCTTTGACATTTCACCTTTAGCGTACAGTCACAATTCACCACCGCCTCTGTACAGTACAATGACATCTTTACAGCCTTCAAACAATCTCCTACCGTCTGTGTAAACTTTGTGCAAAATTTATTACTTATATGACAAAACACAGCACGAAATATTCTTTGATTATGGGGTAGTTATCAATTTTATATCGCAAAGTCTCTCTCGGTGCTTGATAGTGTTTAGATTATCTACTAGTATTTCAAATGTATCAGCTAGCACTGTGGAAAATGAAATTGTAGTGTCTATGAAGTGAAATTTTCTTGAAATGAAAGTTTCATGTGTATATATGCATCATGTCGCATTACATTTGTGAACATGATTACATAAGGTCACATATTTTGAGAAAACACGCTCATTATATATCAGACAGTCCTGAATGATAAGTGGTTGCCCCCGTACACATATTGGAAAATGGATACTTTAACATCCAAGTTCTTCAATGAATTGATATTACACATCAGGTTTCTGGCATATATATCTAGAAATCAAAAGCAGTAAGAGGTAGGAACAAAATAAACCGAACTGGAAATAAATTGTGATATCTTGTTAATACATGTATACTGTGTTAACATCAAACATGAATACAAAATGTGCATAATTGTACGAAGTACGGCTGGAATTCATATGACAATATCATCGTCGGAACCCACGGGTTTTCTCTCCGTTATACATGTACGCATATGCATATTAACGGAGAGAAAGCCCGTGGGTTCCGACGATGATGACAATATATGACAGAAATAAAACGCATTGGGTATATAATATATTTTTTTAAAGGCAAGCTGGGGCGCAGGCGCCAAATTCACGGAAGTTGGATTTGTCTTTTAACTCAGAAAAATTTTTAGTGTGTACTATCATGTGTCGTAAAATTGCAGTCAAGTTGATGATTTGTCGTGCTTTACTTTTGATTGGTACAGGTTCAGAAAAATAATGTAGAAATAAAGCCAAAAAATTGCTTGGAGTAATAAGATATATTCTGGCTATTGGTTGCAATTGAATAAATAAAGATACTTTAGCTAGTGTTTTGGCGACAGAAAATTGCAGCATTTGTCAAATATTCGAGTTCGTGCCATTTCCGGTGTTGAAATGTTTCTAAAATATAGGATACTCATTAAACAAATAATGCAAAAAATGCGTTACAAATATTAGATAAAATACACGTAGATTTAATTAGATATCAGTCTTCAATCTAATATGGGCATATTATGTGAAAAACGTTGAAAATTAGTGTGTTAAATGGTGAAAAGAAGAACAATATCGAAAACTGATAAATTGTAAATGTGTTACAGAAAACAGATATCGGTTGGGAAGGCTTTCACGCCAAGCACAATAGATTACGCAATGTGCATGGACAAATGCCCGTATTTTCTTTAATAAACCCAAACATTCCAGTCATTCAATTCCGTTGCCGAGTTTTGAAATTCATCATTTTCAGTGCCAACACTATCGCGAAATACCCAACTGCGAAAATGACAATGATTATCTTCACTTCTTTTATTAAACGAAACAGTGTAAAGCTGTCCCCGACAGAGCTTTTATTGCTTGTTCTCTCTTTGTTATATTTCTTTCTTTTTTTTCTTTTTTTTTTTCTTTGCCTGTAGATAACAACTCGACTCAGTGTCAAATTCACATTAGCGATTCCTGATGTTTTGTGATTATATAATATTTCAAGTTCATGCACTACATAAATGCATTACTTTAAGCCCTTTTGGAGTTTATTGCTCTTGAAAAAAGTACCCAGGGTTCCCCTTGTCTCTCCATGGGGAAGGGCAAATGTCTTATTGATTTTTTTTTACAATCAAAGTTTTTCTTTCAAATAAAGTTTCTACGTGAGATGGGGTAATGTTTTGCAATGATAACCTATTGCCATTGTCTAGATAAGAAACACTGGGTATTGCCGACGAATCGATTTTTTTATTTGATTGTATTTGATTGTCTTGCTTAAAATGGAATGGGGAAGTAGCAAATTCTCATTCCATTAATCAATTTTATATTTTGGGAAGCACGTTTACTAGTGCCTTTAGTCCATATTGATGGATTAATTAAAAGAACTACGAGAAAACGATAACCCTTAAAACTGCTCCCTGTTCTTCACGTGCCAAATTCTTGCCAGTATTAATGACCTCGTCAAATTCACTTCCTAGTTACGTTACGAATATTTATTGCAATAAAAAACCAAAGTACAAAAGATACAGAAAGTCACCAATATTTTACCAACAGTAATATCATTCATATCTACACTGTAATTCCAGTACTGCAAGGATTTCGTGGTATCTGAACTTTATCTCTATTATTCAAGAACAATGTGTAGACCTTAGATAAGTTTTATGTGAACTTGGTTATGCATATTATAACGCCGAAAACCAACATTTTGGGTCACTTATTTTTAAGAATTTAAAGCCATTTTTGAAAATGCATTCATGAGGGTATGAACAACAAAGCCTAGCTTTACGACAATCATTTCTTAATATTTATATTTTATTTTCATTTCAGCTTTTAAAATAGTCATACTATATTCATCAAGATTCATACGCACATTGCTCGCGTTCATCAGGAAATGACTATCAATTCAATCGGTAAGGATATGTAAAGATATCGAAGGCAAAGACATTGGAAATATGTACATGGATATCATGTTACTTTCATTTTAAAAACTGTAAATTGTATGGTTCATAGTAGTTAAAAACACTACGAATACACCATTGATGTAGTATCATAGTTTACATAAATCAAAATCTGAGGATAGTCACTGTGCCCAACCGTGGCTACGGAAAACTTATGATTATTGAGGGGTTTACGTCCAATTCATGTTGTGACGTCTATGGTTGGCCACATCCTTACTCAAATTATTTATTTTCACTACCAGTGAAAAAAATTCACTACCAGTAAAAATAATTTCACTACCAGTGAAAATAAAGCACTGGCCAAAGCTACCACAATTAAATATTTATAGTAGTAGTGAAATTAATTTTCACTGGTAGTATAATTATTTATACTACTAGTGAAAATAAATTCAACATGGCCATCCTACTCACAAATAATTATTTTGATACTACCAGTAAAATTAATTTCACTACCAGTGAAAATAATTTCACTACCAGTGAAAAATAAAACACTGGCCAAAGCTACCCACAATTAAATATTTTATACTTGGTATGTGAAAATTGACCAATCACAGACAACGTAAGAAAGAAGAGAGAGAGAGAGAGAGAGAGAAGAGAGAGAGAGAGAGAGAGAGACGAGAGAGAGAGAGAGAGAGATGAGAGAGGGAGAGAGAGAGAGAGAGAGAGAGAGAGAAAAGAAGAGAGGAGATAGGTAGAAGCAGAGAGATAGACAGAAGAGAGAGTAAGAGAAATAGAGGAAGCAGAAGAGTAGTAAGAGAGAGAGAAGAGAGTAGAGAAGAGGAGAGAGAAAGGTAGACAAGGAAGGATGAAGAGAGAGAAGAAGAGAGAAGAGACGTATGAAGCAGAGAGAAAGAGTAGTAGAAACGAGCAGAGAAGAGAGCAGAGTAGAGAAGAAAGAGAAAAGAGAAGAAGAGAGAGAAGAGAGAGAAGAGAGAGAGAGAAGAGGAGATAGAAGAAGGCTAGAGGATAGGAGCAGAGAGAGGAGATGAATAGAAGAGGAAGAAGGAGAGGAGAGAGAGTAAGAGAGAGAAGACGAAGAGAAGAGGAGAGGGAAGAAGAAGAGAGCAGTAGAAAGAGAGAGACGGAAGAGAGAAGGAGAGCAGAGAGAGGAGAAGAGAAGAGCAGAGGAAGAGAGGAGAGAGTCAGAAGAGAGAAGAGAGAGAGGAGAGGATAGAGGAAGAAGGAGATTAGGCAGAAAGAGATGGGAGAGATAAGAGAGAAAGAGAGAGAGAGAGAGAGAGAGAGAGAGAGAGAGAGAGAGACGAGAGAGAGAGAGAGAGAGATGCGGAAATGATGTTTTAAAAATTTTCTAAACATTAATGGCGTCACTAGACCCCATCGTGAAACAGAAATTCAAAAAGAAGAATTTCTAAGGCGCAACAAACAAAACCACATCAAACGAATGTGTTCGTTTAGCAGTGACCGGACAATATAGAGACTGATACTCTGGATGGTATCAATATTTAGGTATGTACGTTACTTTAAAATCATTCCCCAGTCCAATGGGGATCCAAGCCTCGATTAAATGTTCCGTCAGAACATTTTTTTTTCTTTTGCATTAGAATACTTCTTTTGTCATCAGAGGCGTAGGACTGATTTTGAAAGGGAGGGGGGGGGCGAAACTAAAAAACATTAAATCACAGTAAGTGGGGTGGGGGGCAAACTTCAAAATTTTGTGACAAGCAAAAAAAAAAAAGAAAATTCAAATAAGTCATTTGAACACTGAAAGATGAGAAAGGGGGGTTCAAAAGTCTAGAATATCATTACTGAAAGTGGGGAGGAGGGGGGGTGGGGCGCCCACTTACACTTCTAAATTGTGTGTTGTTTGGCAGAAAAAAGAAAAAAAAAATACTTGAGATAAAGGGGGGGGGGCAAAAAGATACTTTTGAAAGTGCCCCCCCCCCCCCCCTGCTCCCTTCTTTGAAGTCTTCTTAAGGAGATGCGATCTTGTGATCGTAGGCATGAAATCACCTGTCTGAACTCTGCCATTTTTTTAAGCAGTTCATTAGATCTGTCTGTTGTGTGGCGTGCTAGGTTACGTCACCGTACTTTTTTTCTTTTTTTAAATCGTAAATCTTATGTTGTCTGTGATTGGTCAATTTTCAACTACCAGTATACAATATTAATTCGTGGGTAGCTTTGGCCAGCGTTTTATTTTCCACTGGTAAATGTGAAATTAGTTTTACTGGTAGTATAAATAAATTATTTGTCAGTAGGATGGCCCATTGTTGAAATTTATTTCACTAGTAAGTATAAATAATTATACTACCAGTGAAATTAATTTCACTACTAGTATAAATATTTAATGTGGGTAGCTTTGGCCAGTGTTTATTTTCACTGGTATGAAATTAATTTCACTGGTAGTAAAATAAAATAATTGTGAGTAGGATGGCCAACCATAGACGTCAAACATTTTTATGCTTTGTGTTTATCTAATTTTCGAAAAAGTCATTTCAAAAGATAATTTGTCAATATACAGTACATTTAATTTTCGTTTTCATTTTTAAGTAGGACGAATCGTATCTTGTTTTGATGTCCTATTTAAGAATCGTTCACTTCATGCTTTAGGTACAAATTGTCATAATTAGTGTGGCTTATCTTTGGTGCTCATGACCCATAGTTGTGAGAGTTTACCGTGCCAACGTCTCCGCTAAATTAAGTTTATATCTAATATAGTCCTTACCAACCTTACATATAGATATATTGATGCATGTCTTATCAATTAACAATCATAATTTCATAATTATGTCCATATGAATATCCGACCGAACTCAGAAAAAGGAACCACCACAGATCTGACATACTCTGCTTTCAATATATTTGGATATTTACTTAATAATTGACTCTAATGAACAGACTGACCAACCACATTATATGATAAACGTGATGACTATTGACTTTTGCACTCATCAACTTTCCTTTTTTATGTAGCTAATATACCAACTATCACCTGCTTGTGGGTGCACGTATGTTCTCCCAGTTGATCAGATACGCAAGAGAATGCCATGCGTGTAGAGGACTTATTCAAAAGCGAGGCACACAATATAAAACTCTACCAAATTGATGCAAGACCATCGACAAAGCATTCTGTTTCAACGAATTGTTCGACATGAAAGTATTTAAAAATAACATACAGACTAGCAAATACTAATCAAGGCTGTGGGATATCCAATTGAATTATTTACATAAGATGTTCAGGTATGCCTTAAAGTTAATTATTGCAAAATTAATGACCTTGTCTGAACTACAAATTATCATTACTAAAGTCCATATGTTGACTGATTTGTTTCCATTACCCCTTGTTAACTTTTATTTTCGTCTACATAATAAACGGTATGTTTACCTTGTTTCGACTAAGGGATCACGATGGGTGTGACCGGTCAGCGAGGATGCTTACTTCCTCCATGGCATCCCAGTAGACACCATGATCCTGCCTTCGCCTTTTGTGCGAGTCCGTGTTGCCCTACACTCAAACTTTGTATACTGTTTCTTGGGATTATTTTCATTACGTTTACCACACATGTGTTAACTTCGGCAATTTAAATCTTCACACTCACCTTCTTGTGAGAAGACATAAACACCATATAGCAGATTAACATGGAGTATAGCTACAATTATAGCAGAATGAATGAGGAAAGCTTAACTCAAATCCCTTTATCATAAGCTGAGTTGTTAGTTTTTGCTTAGTGTACCATCTATGTTAATAAAATATCAAAAATTAAATGAACATGTGGAGACTGTGTCTTTATTTCGGAGTTTCACTTAGGATATATCAAATCGACACAGACAGAAAATCAGTCGCCAATATATCTAAATGTCGAGTTGAGGACCACAGCAAGATATAATTTCTCTTTAATCTAAAAGATTTTGAATAATATTCTGCCTCGTAAAGCATATTATAACAAGGTCAGGTAATAAAGGACACAATTTCGTGTCCATGGGAATTCCCACGAACTGTTGGAAGACCTAATCACCAAAGACTAGAAGACATTATCAATGAAGAGTCCATTTTTATAAAATATATCTTCGTGCATAGAATCAGATGGTGTTTTAACGAACGTTTACCTAATGGTTTTCCTAAACAAAAAAATAGGTGGTACCACTTTCTTTTGATGTGCCCTAACACGTGATCTTGAATACACCCTCATGCTTTTTAATCAATTCAAAGTCTGCTGACAAGGTATCAAGTTATTTTTCATATTCAGTCTGTAGTTACTTACTCAGTTTTGTATATCTCCCTGTAGCAATTGCTATTGTAATATTGCAATAGCGACCATTATGGTAATCAAATGTTACGGTAGTGACTGTTATTACAATAGTTTTCAATTAACTCTTGTTAATTATTACCATTTAATCAAGAATTGTCTTTCAGCTTTTGAAAGTTAAACTTGTTCAACTTCCCTCGGCTATTACGCACTGCGCACATGAATATATTGCATAGATTTTGATGTAGGCCTCCTCACATTTTCGTTTTGTTTATAATTACACATGTCCCAGAAAACGTTCTCAAAAAAAAACCCACCAAAAAACAAATATCCTGTATTCAAAAGCTAGAATTTAAAACAAAGAGATCTTATTTCAAACTATGAACATTATACATTTTATAAAATCATTGGAAATTATATATATATATATATTAACAAGAGTTGGCCTGGGGAGTTGGGTTTCGGGTTTTTTTTTTTCTTCTCCATTTGTAAACGAGCGTCGCACGCTACGCACTACATAAATGAGTTCGATTGGTGGAAGATTAAAGACATACTCCATAACACACCCGAGTTTCTGCATCTAATGACTACACGTATTTTATGTAAATAAATTCATTTAACCAGAGTCTCGGCATATATAGTATAACAATTAATATGATAATAATAATTTATTAAACCGATGTTAATTGCGAAAAGGAGTAGGCCCACGAAGGGT
>CAJDSM010076308.1:2796-14072 GCA_903981925.1 Ostrea lurida
ATCGAAATAATCTGCGCACGCGTGAGTTTGTAATATCAGACGAACGAGGATTTTATAAAAGGACAGTCGTTAGGATGATGGAAGTTTTATTTTGACGATTATAAAACCACGGATCGTATAACTCGAATTTTCTCTATTCTATCGTCAGCGCTTGCCATTATTTATATCGTGACAATATAAAAATAATTCACGGTAACCACTCATTTTATAAGTACTATACGATGGACAAGAATATTTTTAGGTCAAGTGACATGATTTAGGATAACGGCTTAATGAAAAGTGTTGATGTGGCAGTGCCATGGTACATTATGTAACAAGTCAGACATTGATAGCAACTAAAAAATTACCAAAGTGCTGGTACACTAGATTTTTTCACAACACGGCAACGATCTAACGTCAGTCTTCGTTATGCATTTCCCCATGAAAGAATTCAGGGATCTTGCCCACTTTGTTATACCCCCTCCAAGAACGAATATTCCTCATCAAGCATAGTGTCGGAAGAACAGCATCTTGGACAAGCATTGACAGCCTTAAAGGAGGTTGTGACATCGCTATTTGAGACGCATTATCCGATTGGCTCGTCATTTTTCGGACTGTCTCAGCTTTTTGGTACCACAAAAGGGAAATACTCGAAAGAACTTGGCGCGAGCTTTTAAGGTAAACAAAGACGAGTAATTTAGAAAACTTGTTTTGATAAATAATTTTATAGATTGATTGATTATTTACTGTGTTTTACGTCCACCGAGAATATTTCACTCATGGAGACGTCACCAATGCGGTGAAAGGCTGCAAAAATTTAGGCCATATTGCCTCGGCTAACTCAGGCCTCGTGAGCAGAGGAGGGATTTCAGTTGTACGTTGAGACAGAGCCTCGACGGTGTGACAATACGGGACATGCGTTGGTTTTTTCTGTGTCTCGATTCACGGAGACGCCGCCATTTAGTCCGCTCTTTTGACATGCGCGAAACGGGGATGGTCTGGGGACTTATTCTATACCCGGATCCCCACGGTCTAATTTTTATAAATGTTATAAAGAGAAATCCGTCTCATGCTAAAGTAACCTCAAAAGCTATAAAGTTGGAACACGTTAATACATGGGTAGCGGTTAAATTTAATTGATAGCATATGTACAGGAGCCAATGCGATAACCGAGCGTCTAACATTAAGACTGTCAAGTTTTACGTAGAAGCTCGGTCGGTAGGAATAAAGCGGACAAGCTAATAAAAACTGAGGTAATGGGGCTTGGATGAAAGAAAGGCAAGGTATCACTACAGCATAGCATGCCGCGCTGATCAAACGAGGTGCAGGAAAGTCTTTCAGTAAAGTGCTTTGTACTTGTGATATCGGCCTCGAAGCAAGGTTGCCCCTTTTGTTATATATTTGTTGCGCACCTTTACAATTAAGAACTCCACTCCGATTTCTACACACAAGTACTCGAAGTTTGATATAAAGCAATGTCTGGAGTTCCTCATTGACAATCTTTGTAGTTTTTGGCAATGGGTCTTCCACATGTCTGGTTGGAATACAAGTGGGCACTAATTGTGTCTCCCTGTTAATTTAGCATGACCTATTGTTTATATTCATGAGGCAGAATTCATCAAAAGCTCTACAGGAAAAGAAAAAAATCTCTAGCGGACGGCTTTAATTCAACATGTTGATATATGACGATGTTATTCATAATAATAAATTATTTTCATTCATATTGTCGATTCAATATTCCAACTAAACTAGAAATAATAGGACACCCACAGAGTCTTCCCAAATGTCCGTGCTTGGTATATTTTATTGAACATTGATCGGGCAACTAACTACTGCAAACTTTATGGAACAAACGAGGAACGATTTTCAGCTTCCTCCATTCGCTCACTTCCATTATGTTAGTGTAGCAATATTCCATCATCCCTGCATATTGGTGTATGTCTCCAACTTATTCGAATACGCAAACGAGCTGTGTTTGCTACGATCAGTTTTTGAATCGATGGCAAGCTACTTGACAGACAATGTTTGGTTGGCAGGGGTTTCGAACAGTCACGTTTAAGGCCAGCATTTTCGGTAAATTCATATGGTCCGTTATACAATTATAAGTTTTACCAAAGACCGTACATTGAGTCAAAATGCTGTCTGTTGTGTTTCAATAAGCCATTGTTTAACGTTTTTCACATCATACACTGATTTGACTACGGATTGTTCGTTTACCTGAGTCAGAACTATGGGCCACGGCGGTTGACCGGTCAACAGGGGATGCTTACATCCCCTAAGGCACCTGACCCACCTGGTGTGTCCAGTGCGGTCCGTGATTGCCCAACTTCTTGTTTTGGATTCTAATTTAGGACTAAGAGATTTGATCACTGGTCGTTAATCTTTGGCCTTTACATATAGTACTCACAAGTGGTCAGTTCTTAAAAAGGCTTGCTCAAAGTACGTAAATAGAACTATAAACAGATCGACTTATGTAGATGATGGCGGGGAAAATCACATATTTTATGATAATTTCTAGTTGTCATATGTATTTTTTTTTGAGAAGGGGGAGGGTAACAAAAATCCACACTTCAGGTCCGGGTGTGGCAGGGATAAGATCCTCCTGCCAAAAGCCCACAGCATAGGATAATTTTTGCAGCCTCGCCGTAGTTGGTAACGTCTCCATATGAGTGAAATATTCCGAGTGTGACGTATCACAATAATCGACCAATAGTAATTGTGTTTCCAAATATCGATATCATTATAAACAGAAGGTGATGTTGATATTTTATCATCGTCCGTGCCGACTGCAGGTTTAAAATAGAAAATTACGAATTGTTTGTTTGTAAATTACTGGCCTAGTATATAGATTGTATTTTCAAGATGACGATTTTTTCTTCAAATGAAGGCGAGACGCCGTGGGACCCGGGTTAAGTAATTAGGGTCCTCTCAGCATCCCTTGCATGTCGTAAGAGGCGAGCTGAATGAGGCGTCATTCGGATGATGAGCCGGGAAAACCGAGGTCCCGTGTCACAGAAGGTGTGCACGATTAAAGTATCCTCCTGTCAAAGGCCCTGAGTGCCTGAGCAATAGGCCTAATTTGCAGAGCCTATCACCGCATTGGTGACGTCCTCCCAATGAGTGAATATTCCGGGGGACGTAAACAATAAATAAATACAATCAAGATAAGCACGAATATTGGTCGAATAAACACACAATTTTGTCACTTGCTTACATTTATGTGTCCTTGTGTGTGTGTTGTTTTTTTCCTGCAAGCAAACTATAGGCCTTGAGGAAAACTTTGTCCTTCGACTTTTTTCTATCTATCCATTACACTGATGTCAGTCCCAACATAAGTTCCACACAGAACTACTTGTTCTCGTACAAAGAGTGGATAATAATATTAATTTATTATGAGCAGAATTAGTAAAGATACACCTTAATTAATTCCAGGTAATAAAACTAAGAGCTCTAATAAAGTTTGAATAAAATATTTAATGCATGTGAGGCTAAACATGCTCCTTGTTCTAGTGTTGTTTTTAATTACAATCTGTAACAATATATACATGTCATACTATATATACCCGTATATAATAACTACTTAGTTTCTTGAGTGCGGGATTGGTTACAAGTAATATACTATACAATACCTCTACCCAAAAAGTAACACACCACACACACTCAAATTTAAAAAAATTCATATAAAGTGTTAATATCCCCCTCCGCATAAACTATCATACGGTAAGTAGGCCTAAAACTGCACTTGTAAAATATATACACATAAATGAATTCCCCCAGTATTAGCTGCCCTTCGCCTATCAACCACAACCACTACACTAGGTCATATAACAAGCCGTTTTACACACTAAAACATGGCTCCACGACGAGGTTGGCACGAACACCACGGGGTCTGCTTATCCCCCCTAGGCACCTGGCCACCCTATACAGAATGTTATACACGCATTGCCAGAGAACATACAACACGCTATTGTATTCTATATACAGAGCACACAAGACTTACGAGATTGATCATCTGGTTGGGTTTATCTTGCCTTTATAATAACATAAGTACAAACGAATACTTAACGATGGATTCAACTTAATGCTGCACGGTTAAAATAGAATGTTTAAATCTGCCCCGGCTGTAGAGCGAGGCAAAGTTGGCGGTTGCTGGTATATAGCGGCACAGATAAACAAACAGTGATTCAAATCTCGTAAGGTCCCAATAGAAATAAATACCGTATATATGAGTTCGGCAAACACAGACTCCTGGAACACCAGATGGTGGATAGGTTGCCTAGGGGAAAACAACCCGTGTTGATCGGTCACACCCGCCGTGAGCCTCATTGTTTGATCAGGTAAACGTTGTATATTATACCTTTCGAATATTTAGTTACGGTTTTAGTTTTGATATAGGCAATGGGCAGCAATAATACTGGGGATATTCGAATTTCCATGTTTTGCTGCCATCATGTAGTTTCAAGTGCAGTTTTAGGCCTACTACCTTTCCAGTTTTGTATGAGTTTACGAGATATTATTAACTACTTGTATTTGAATTTTTTTATAAACATGTAGAACTTATGTCCTTTTAGAGTGTATGTTATAGTATCTCATATACTTGTGAACAAGTCCCGCACCTCAGAAATAAAGCTAGTTATTATATTACCGTATATTATATTACATGTATATTATTGTTACAGTATTGAAATTATATAAACATTCACTAAAGAATCAAGAGCTCGTTTAGCTCAATCAGGCGATGAAATATTATGTCAAACTTTATATCTGAAGCTCTAGTTTTATTACCTGGAATTAATTACAGGTGTATTTGGTACGTAATAGCATACATGAATTTAATATTATCTATGTTCCACTTTGTACGAGAAATAAGTATTTCTGTGCTGGAACCTTGTGTGGGAAGCTGAATCAGTCTGGTAGATAGATGATAAAAAGTCGAAGACAAAGTGCTTTCCTCCAAGGCCGTATATTGGCTTGCAGGGAAAAAAACAACACAGCAACACAAGGGACTGACAGTAAATGTATAAGCAGTGATAAATTAAATAATTTGTGTAATCAGATCCAATAATCGTGCTTCGATTCTTGATTGTTATTTATTTGTTTTTACGGGTATCGGGGCCACCGAGAAATAATTGTCATCGCTTGTTTCTAGATTGGGAGACTCTTACCAATGCCGGTGAGGGATGGGTCTTGCAAATTTGAGTTGCCTTGCTCGGCCACTACGTTAGGGTCCTGGGTGGTCAGGGGAAGGGTGTTTCTTTTCGTGCAACCTTCTGTGACACGGGTACTGGTTTCGGTGTTCCAGCTCTTTACTAGTCCGATGGTTCACCTGCCTGCATTTTCTAGTTAAAGAACATCCGCCACCCTCTTACGACATGACAGCAAGTGTGGAGATTGCTTGACAAAGCTGACCCTCCATTCAGACCGGGTCTACGGTCGCGCTACATTGAAGTAAAAATACAATCTTTAGCAGTTGAAAAAAAATTCGTGTACTACCTGTGCAGGTTAATGGAGAGAGAATAAAAAAGTGTGATTTTGTAAATTTTCGGATTTAATAAAAACTGGCATTCAGGCAGTGAGTAACGAAGATAAATGATGATCGAAAAGATATAATCAAACTGTTGACTGTTTCAACCATGAAGTAATCACTTACGGTATCAGCATATAAAAGGCAACACGAATCAACAAATCTGATGATTGTGTCAAGGGTTGAATATCGTGGAATATCCCGTTCGACAAAAGCGAAAGGCTAAGGATCAGGGTGCCATGGAGGGTTATACACTCGAGACAATATTCACTCATATGGCAAGACGATTACCTGCTCATTCACCGGCGAAGGGCTGCAGAACATTTAGGCCTATGCTTGGGGCTTTTTGGGCAGGGAGGGATTTTATCGTCCACAGACACAGGCAACCTTGAAGTGTGGATTTGTTGTGTACCCCCCCTCTTCTGAGAGAAAAAAATACAATGACAGAAACTCCCTCACGAACATGTATCCTAAAAATATTGAATTGCTCCCCGCCGACGTCAACTTTACATAAAGGTGATCTGTCCATAGTGATTAGTCGTATCAACTGACTTAAATGAGCAAGCATTGTATAAAAAGACCACTCGGGGTAGCCCGACGTCAAACTCTAGGTAGGAAACTGAGATCAAGAATATTCGTAAAGCAAAAAGAAAAGCGGGCAGTGATTCAATCTTCTGTTAGTTCCTAAATAGATATACAAAAACAAGAGTCAGGTGTAAAACATATACGATACCGAGGACTCACAACATATCCTGATGCAACTGATTAATGCACATATCACTCCAAGGCAGGTGCAGTGGTGAAATTTTTCGTAAGATCGCAAAAGCAATGGTGCCGACTATTAGATGAAAGTATGCAGCAAGTCCGCTCCTAGGATTGACACGGTCACACCTCTGCTCGGTCGGAGGAACATGATCAGCTAGTTTCATATTGATCAGACGAGAAAGCGGAAATATCATATCCGTCGGTTTAGTATCAAAACCTCTTCCGAGTGTGTGCAAACAAATTAACAGCTTAAACCCATATTGGTCTAATTGAAAGCACAACTTGGTTGACAAGCATTTGACTCAATGATTAGGTCGATTAGATTGGTAAACTAAATTTGTGGTTACCCTCAGACCATAGGAACTTTATGAAATATAAACTAAGCCATTTAAACTGTTGACACTATCATTGTAGAACTCCCGCCTGCAAACAATCAAGCATGCATCTGTAAGATTAGCGGCCTCGGATTTCTAAAAGAACCTGATTTCGACGCAGAACAGACTCTTCCGATCGAATAAGCTGAGAAGAAGTACATACACCACCATAAGCAGGATGCATGATGGAATTAGATTTGCTACGAAGTAAATATCGTAGGCAAGTATACCGAGATGGAGAAGCTGAAAATCCTTACGCCTAATTGTCACATAAAAGGCTAGGTTGAGTAGTACTGTTAGGATCGTGTTGCCTCGTCAATCGTTCAAATAAAATAGTCAAAGCAGACAATGATAGGAACCTTACCTGTGGTGCCATCCTTTATATCATTAGATATTGTTGGAGAGGTGATAGTATGTAAACGAACATGTGAATTAAAATAATTGTACAAATTTATTGTGAGGGATAAAACATAGTCAAATGATCACTCGAAAAATGAATTGGATATTACAAGGCAATTCCCATCAGGAGATTTCTTCTTTTTCAATGTAGAAAGCTTTTCGACACATAATGAATTTCCTGCCTCTATGATTAACTATTTCACAAAATCAGGTAGCTAAATAAAGGTACGCACAATTAGTGCCCATTGGAATTCCACAGACTGGTGGAGAAGCCGATTGCCAAAAACTAACAAAGATATCTGTCAATGAGGACTCCAGCATTGCTTTTAATATCAACTTCAGAGTACTTGTGTGTAGATCGGAGTGGAGTTATATATGTAAAAGGTGCGCACAAAATAATAAACAACATGGGGGCTACCTCTTCGAGGCCGATTCACAGGTACAAAGAACTTTACAATGAGAATTTACCTGTGATCAGCGCGTCATGCTAATGTAGTGATACCGTCTTCTAATCCAAACGCCCATACCATCAGTTTATAGTTGCCGTTTATTCCCCCAGACCGAGCTTCACATAAAATTACAGTCTTAATGAGAAACGCGTTAATCCCTGATGGCTCGGACGTACATGCATAAATTAACCGCACATTGTATTAACGTGTCCAAACTTTATATCTTTGAGGTTAATAACTTAGATGAGCTTCTTCTTATAACTATTTATAAAATTAGACCCGTGGGGGTCCGGTTAGAATAGGTCCCAGCATCCTTGCGTGTCAAAAGAGCGCGACTAAATGGGGCGGTCACCGGATATGAGACCAGAAAAACCGAGGTCCGTGTCACATAGGTGTGACACGAAAAAGATCCTCCCTGCTCAGAGGCCTGATGCCGAGCATAGGCCTAAATTTGCAGCCTTCACCGGCATTGGTGAGTCCCTCCCATGATGAAATATCCGTGGGACGTAAAACAGTAAATAATCAATCAATCTATAAAATTTTTATCAAAACAAGTTTTCTAAATTTTCGTCTTGTTTACCTTAAAAGCTCGCGCCAAGTTCTTTCGAGTATTTCCCTTTTGTGGTACCAAAAAGCTGAGACAGTCCGAAAAAATGCGAGCAATCGGATATGCGTCTCAAATACGCGATGTCACACCTCCTTTCAAGGCTTGTCAATGCTTGTCCAAGATGCATGTTCTTCCGACACTATGCTTGATGAGGAATATTCTTTCTGGAGGGTATTACGAAGTTGGCAAGATCTGAATCTCTTCATGGGAATGCATAACGAAGACTGACGTTAGATCGTTGCCGTTTGTGAAAAATCCCAATAGTAATCTAGTGTCAGCACTCGGTAATTTTTTAGTTGCTGTCAATGTCTGACTTGTTACATATGTACATGGCACTGCACCACAACAACAACTTTTACATTAAAGCCTTTATCTAAATCATGTCACTTGACCTAAAAATATCTTGTCCATCGATAAGTATTTATAAAATGAGTGTGTACCTGTGATTATTTTTAATATTGTCAAGATATAAATAATGGCAAGCGGCTGAAGATAGAATAGAGAAATTCGAGAGTTATTACGATCCGTGGTTTTATAATCGTCAAAATAAAAGCTTCCATCATCCTAACGAACTGTCCTTTTATATATCTCGTTCGTCATGAGATTACAACTCACGCGTGCCAGATTATTTCGATAAAAACGTGAAGATAACGAACAGTGATCAATCCAATCTCGCATCATATTGAATACAAAATAAAAGTTGGACAAACAATGGACCTTGAAATATACATGCCTAGAAGAGTAACCATTCCAGCGTCAATTTCCATACATGTTTTTGTTCAACGGAAAACACACACACATAAAAAGATTTCATAGTGAATTGCGGTTTGGGTAAAATTATAACGAGAATGTTACACAGCTGATACCGTTACAACGTAGAACAAGCTCTTGTGATTCGAATCATTGAGAGACAGAAACACCTGACAGGTGATATTGGAATATAGCTACATAAAGATGGGATTATGATGGTAGAAACACAGAGTCATCCCATTTTTCCATCAAGTCTAGATGTTAGCATTCGCATGTTCAATGAATGTCATCTTATGGTACTTGTACACAGTATCTGGATTTTAATCAATAAGTAAGATATAAATAAACTAATAATTTCTATATACATATGTAAATACAAACTGGTGTGCACAAACATTTTTGACTCCGTACTCGGTTCGGGCCTGAATTTGTGAAAGACTTTCGCTATAAAAGGAGAGGTGTAGCAACTTGCCCTTCAAAGATTAGACCAAGATATACAAATGCCTGTCTTTAGAAATGCACTTGAGATTACGTAGTTATTAGTCTATGCTCATGACTACAGAAAGTTATTACAGAATTAGTACTAGCTAGATCTTTAACACAACTGACTGAGGCAAAGAGAAACTTTGTATGGGATGACGACTGCAGTACCATATTTTGATTAAATGAGAAGAGCTCAAACATGTATTTTAATATCATATGTCTGAGGTAAGACGCCTCATATAGTGGATTGTAGAGCAATTCTTTCTCAAAAGCAAGGTAGCACAGAGAAAGTTAATGTTTACGCAAAACGTGCAACTTCAACGACGCGAAATGTATGCGTCACTAGACGGGAATTATTAGCTACAATTCGATAAACGCATCTCCATCATTATTCATATGGAAGATCCTGGAAATAAGAACAGACATAGACTACTAACTTGGCTATGTATAGGGGAAATTACGAGATTATGTTGAATAGTTTAGAAGAAACATTCCCTCTCGGGGTTGAAGCCCAAGGAGAAGATGGTTTCTGAAACGATTCAAACACAGAGTTGAGTATCTCTATTACTTAACTCCCCCCCATGAACTCAAAGAACACATTCATATATTAACATTTTACCGCGTTTCGTAGAAAGCGGGAAAACATTGTAACAACCTAACGGAACGTATTCGTTCAAGGTGTAACATAGATCAGCATGGTTATGCTGACGACCATGGGATTACAGTATTTGGTCATTTTTAAGCCTGCTTCATCCACGTTAGCACATCACGTAAAGAAATAACAAGGCAATGCAACCATAGCATCCCCTCGCAAGCAACAAGATTTTTATGCTCCCCAACAATTTCGGGGAGCAGTATAGTCGCCGTCGTGTCCGTCCGTCCTATTGTCCGTCTGTCGAGTCATATCTCTTCAAGCCTTTCATCATATACCCACAAATATCTCCTTGAGAAAAGGGCTTGTGATCCAAGGCTTTCAAGGTCATTTTTGGAAAGCACAGGTCACTCAGAACTTAATAAAATATTCTTATTTCAACAAGTTCCACCCTCCTAACCTTTCATCATAAATTCATCATTGTATCACATATTCTTCATTGGACATGTACTTATTGGATCAGGTCATTTCAAAGGTCAAGTCACTCAACATATTACCCTTCTGTAATGGAAAATAGTGCCTTTATTTTAACACTTTTGAACAAGTATACAAGATGTAACCCACAATTAAGTACAATGTAACAGGTAAATGGGTTTCAGGTAAAAATTACTCGAGGTCATTTTGAAAGGTCAAGGTCACTGAGAACAGTATATACAACAAGTAAGTTCTTCATTCAACAGATTTTGAACAGTATTGATCATATATCACATACATATTTAACAAGCAAATAACTTTTAGTTAAAGGTGACTTAAGGTCAATTTTGTGAAGGCTCAAGGTCACTTAAAATATATATCTTGTATATGAATATAAACATTTATTTCAACAGTTATTGAACTTTGTTCTGATATCTCTCAAAGCTAGATCATTGAGAGATAGTACCAAAGTTCCTTATTAAACAGTTTTTTGAACAGGTATTGATCATAGTTCGCAACAAAACAAGAATAGGCAAATGACTAACTGGCGAAGGTCACCAAGGTCATTTTTTAAAAGTTGAGGTCACTCAGCATTTACATTAATTAATAACCTTTATCTCAACAATCATGTTCAATTGTAAGTCATTCATCATTCGTCGCAAAATAGGTATTTCATTGCTTAGATGCATTTTGGGGAGCAGTTGTCAGTTTTTCTTGATTCTTGTTAGCAATAGGCAATCGTTGCCTTGACCTTTGGCCTTGAAACATATGATTGATCCCCCCCTCTATGTCACCATTAGTGGAAGGTGGTTTGATGATCCAATCTAATGAATGATTGTCTTCTAGCTTCTTTCACAAGTTATAAGGCAATAGTGACCTT
>CAJDSM010076362.1:763-16261 GCA_903981925.1 Ostrea lurida
ATTCTACCTGTCCTTGTGATAGGTATTAACCGAGATTAGGAAATGCGGTAAGTTAATGGTTATGATCTTTTGTACTGACCGAATGTAGCGGCCTTACACGACCACATCTATGTGCAATGTCCTTTATCAGCTTCCAAATAGTTGTGTCCGCATAAGGTTCGCGACTCTGCTATCATCATGGAAGTATTATTAAACAATAAATTCTAGCCCGAACACCTTGTTCCATGGGCTCAGTTATAATTGCCAGTTCAATGCTTTTCCTGATGAGGAGCATTGTATTAGTTCGTCCCTGTGGTTTCAGTACCATGGGCCAGATTGTGGGGTATAAAAGTTCTTTGATCTATTAATCGCATTATAGTTCAACTTCAAGTCGATATTTGTTCTTTGTTTTCTTATCTTATATATAAAGTTTTAAGGAAAGTGATAAATATCACTAGTACTTTCTTGACAGAGTCAAAATATTTTGACTGCTGTTCTAGATCTTTATCAGGCACACGTCGCGATCATCGGCACCGGAGATCAAACGATTTTACTGCACTCTCAAGCCGCCTGTGTGTCTTACCTGCAATTCTTATCTGTAGTGGTGATACTAACAAAGTGCTCCTGGAATAGACAAGAGCAGGATTCTTGATATACATTTGGTTTTATCTTAATATGCATGGACGTGACTCAAACAATGATGACCTGTGTTAAGCGTCGATGTCTAGGTGATATATGAAAGAGTTATCTACTCTGACGTCAAATACATTTTGCTAGCAACTCAACTTCCCTCCTCAGGCTATTGGTGTCGTCCACATCTGGAGAGTTGTACTTTGGCTAATCAATAAGATGCAACAATATTGTCGGTACTCTAGCTAATTTTTTTAGATATGTAGACCCATCTTCGTGTGAACTTTTGTTGGTCGTAAGAAATGCTCACGGTGTCACGAGACAGGATAGATGCGGTCGATTTTGCCTGTTCAGACTGAGTGTAAGCTGACGCAGCGACTCTCGTCCGCATGATGATAATAATGACTCTGCTGTGGGATTGGCCACTGGGCTCTCCCTGACTGTATATTCTAATTTGGGGCATTGTGAGATACAAACTGAAATATCAGCGAATCTTTCTTCTGGATATTAAGTAACTTCAACTATTGTCGTGTAGAAGAGGCTGCATGAATAAATATGGCCGTTCGTTAAACCAGGAGAGACCGAAAAGGTTAATAATGAAAAAGGAGTCTCCGAAAGACTAGTAGTCATAACGGAAAATAAAAAAAAAAGGTCATACAGTACTGTGAAATAAGGAAAAAGTCCTGGATTTATGAAATTAAATAGTGGTCTCGGTCACAAAGAGTAGCACCAGTAGACCAATTACAAAAAGATTGGTTCGTGCATGAAAGCGCATGTATATAATAAGATAAATAGGTCTTAGGATAAAAGAAGAGCCGAAAATAAAATGAATGTCTCGCTGTGATACAGAAAACGTGTTATTAAAATAATTCGTGGGTCTCTCAAACAGAGAGAGTGCTGCAAAATAAACAAGCATTCGTGAGTAGGTATTGAACATAGAGCAGTAGAGCTGTAGCTGGTAGTTCTAACCGGTTGACGAGATCGGAAGGAAATTATTGGACTGCAACAATATTCTAATGTGCATTATATACCAGGTTATGTGAGCGAAGGGTCAAACTAGAGCTTATGATATTCTGTCCACTAGCTCCAGGTTCGGACGGTGCCAAAAATAAGAATCCTGCGCGAGTAGTGACACTCAAGTAACTCTCAGTCCGCACTAAGATATTAGTTTTAACTAAGCATAATCCGACTTTATGCCCTCAGTTAATAGTGGCCAGACAGACTCCGCTCCGTGATCATTAATCGTCTTTTCGCTATGCACTCTCTCACAGCATCAATAGAGCCAAATATGCGCTCCTCGAATATAGTTCGATGTATTATAATATAGCTCGTGGTGATCTGAGGATTTAATACAATAGTCCGCCTAAAGCCAGAGTTAGCATTTGGATCACCAAAACTCAATGACAGAGAACTCAATATATATGGGTGGCTCTACGCAGAGCCGTCCAACGCTCGTGCGAGCACAAAGATAAACACAGTCAAGAAAGGATAATGCCCCCGTTCATGAGATATTTCACTCTTAGACGCGTGTGTTTATTGTAAAGCTCTACCTCCTCACACGCGCAATGGCAAGGACCTGTTTATAACGTGCTTTGTCGCCCGCTTGCTCGAATGACCTACTCAGAGTACTATTAATACAGCGAGAGTGGATGCCTCTCCTATGTGAATCTCTGTGTTAACCTTGTTTGATATTTGTCCTCACTACGTACAGAATAACTATCTATATCGTAGAACTCTATGCATCGAAATAAATAACATAGCTTATACTATATCAGCAAACAGAGTTACTTAGTCACAGAAATCATAAAAGGTTCTCGGAGCCTCAATGCTGAAACTGTTACTCGATCTATTACGATAGATAGAGTTAACAGACTGATCTGTGGTGTTATAAGTGATACTCTCACTGCAGACGAGCGCGTGTTTCTGGATCCTATAAGATATCTCCGATCGTGGGCGGACTCGATGGATATCTACATGAAGCTAGATATACGCCGTATTTATATCTGACATTTACACGTGTATACTCTCTTACTCGCGCGCTTAACGATAATGAATATTGAAGTTATCTCTAAGAGATAATAGGGTCAGTTATAAGAGCGCTATATTGGTTTTTATGATTTAGCCTTGTGAGACGATAAAAAGCTATAAGGTCGAAAACTAAGTACGTATATCGTGGGTATGTCGGTTTGGAAGGGTCGTGGGGAGAGCAGACAATAGCCTAATTAAGAGACCACCCAAAGTTATGGTGATGAGGACAATCAGGTGGCGGCGTCGCTTGCGTCTGTGAATCCTGGCTCTGCGTTAAATATACAGACATATCTCTTCTGCTGTTATAGTTACCCGTATGCTAAGGTAAGTTACACTCTCGCTCTCTTTGTGTGGCAGCAGTTTCGAAGCAGTAGCTAATCTTCACTGTTTCCTAGTCGTATATAATGATCTCCAGCAGGTGACAAGTATAATATGTAAACAGAACGATGCAGATAAGTTGAAAAGATTATACATAAAGTTTCATGTGCTATACGCGAAGATAGAGCGGGAAAACCTTAGTGGTGTTATAAATAATAGTGTAGTCGTATCTCTGATATATGGAGAGGATGTCCGATAAAATTCACATAAGTTAAAATGGTTCTACGTTGCGATAAGGGTAATAGGACGTTCAATAAATGAGATTAGCGCGCTCTCGTAGTATTAAGGGAGCCAGAAAATAGTGATATTTAAAGTGGTTCTTTCGTGAAGTGGCAGCTTGACCCCTGTGCTCGGAAAAACGTGCACATAGTGGGAATACTCGGTAAAAAGAGTGAAGCTCAGAAATAAGATATAAAAGGGAATGTCGCTGATGTGGGTTTTTATTATATGCGGCTGTAAATAAATGTGGTATCGTAAAGAGAGCCGGAAGAAGAAATGGCAGCGAACATGCTGCTCTCCGTCCTCCAGAAGGTTGATTTAATAAGCTCCATTGAATCTCTGTAAAGAGACGGCCGTGATAAATAAAGTCTTGTTGCTCGTGACACCGCACCGCAATTGTTAAATGAGGGTGTTGTCTGGTCGTCGTAAAGTAGTGAGGTCGACACGAAATAAAAAGTAGTGTTCTCATGTTACCCTGAAGAGACCTCGCAAGTTCAAAAAAGGGGGATGCATAGATCATGGTGAATAGATGCATGCGGTATTCGCCTGGTACCTGGATAATTACTTTTACTAGAGCTACGAATGTTAATAATTCATGATGATGGTTCTCCACTAGTGTTTAGCATCGCTTTTGTCGGATACAAGTGAATAGGGTTAAAGCTATACTTGTCTCCATCTCGCTCTCAGTTTTTCATTCCAATATAGATGTGTTACACGACTCTGGACTAGTCACGTCCGGCAATCTCTCCTTGTGACTTTCACGGGCGCTGCTTGATCCTTACTTGTCAATATTGTGGCAGATACGGACACAAGGTTTCACATAGTATACTCGTCTATCTTTTCCTGGGCGGTTTTGTTTAGATTTCTCTCTTCAGGAATGATGGAGTTTAGAGGGAGAAGCAGACATTTGCGATATAATTAGTCGTTCTTGTTTGATATAGGTTATTGTATCGGTATGAATATCTACTGAAAATAACTCGTTTGGTTAGAATATAATTGTTGTTAGTGTTACTTGAAAATAATATTGCTCGAGGTATGTTGAGTGGTGGTGGTCTTGTACAGATCATAATAGAATAAACACAACGTTTCTGGACATTTCAAGTTCATCTAAGCTAGTCGTCCTAGGCTTCTATACTGTTCATAATAAACTCATGCTCTCGAACTCTCTCAAAGTGGGAATATAAGAAGATTTGAAGAAGATATTATATGACTGTGAGTGTAAGCATTGACCTTCCTATGTGCGCCTTTGTTAGGTTTCATAGTATACAAAAGTTACATTCCTCCATTTAAATGAATATATATTATATTGAATCACGAAAAGTTAAAGTACTAAGTTACCCAAATTATACCTCAAATTGTTGCTAGGTTCGATATACTCTATTAACTTTTGTACGTCAGACACACTCTCTTTGACTCAGGATATAATATATATTAGTGCACTCGACTTCTCGACATTCCGAGTTAGACGGATTTGTCAAATCTCATATATTGGTATACTTCTGGCTCTCTTCTAGTGGCGCATATGGCTATGTAGGTGATGGGGAGATTCTGGTTAGTCATCCATTTTTGTGCGGCGTCTGTTGATTATTCACACTCTGTAAGTTCCTGGTCCTACCGCCTCAGTTGCCTTTGAAGTACTCACTGTATGGGTCGCTGAGTAAACATGTTCACCGGAAATCGAAATGTCGTTTCATGCGTTAATCACTAAAAATTCATGAAAACGACGTGTGTAGATGTCTTGATAAAATGGGACCTGACATTACAGTATTAATTGTTACTTTGCTCTGTACTTCACAAAGTAAACTGTTGAGGCTATTAAAGCAGATGCTGAACCACTCATATCCTGTCATTCAAGTTCACACTCCCTAGGTGTCATGTTAGAATATGCTCAACTGGAAAAGTCATGAGAAATTCTAGCCTCTTCTAATGATTAAACAATGGATAAGATGTTCAACCGCAATAAGTAATCAAAGAGATCAGAACAAAAAGACTTTACCTCCACTAAGCTGTCTCGCACAATCGAATGGTTGATATCTTGCGTGCGATACGCTGGAACGCCGAAAAGTGTGATTAGTCAATGACGAGACAGATTCTCCTAGACATAAGACCAATCGTACTCTAAGAGATTTATAATTATTTCCTCAGACGCGAAAATAGAGTACTACTAAGTGATGGGTCTCCAGGATGTACTCGTCATACTCTACTTTTCCTAGAGCAGAACGCACGCAAAGACTCAGGTTGCCTAGCTCAAAAGCGTGTGCATATAGGCACGCCGCTTGTGTGAAAAGTTAACTCAGAGTGCGGTAAGTGTCACTGGCATTTTATGAACATAGCCTGGGCGCATTCTGGATCCGCCTTTGCGCTAATATTTAGTCGTGTGTCTCTCTTATTGGCTAAATAAAAAGCACAACAAATCCAATTCTATCAGAATACTCATAATTTTTAATAGCTCTCGACACTTAAAAGCTACTGATTCTTAATAAGAATAATTTCGTGATCACTCGAATATTCATATCCAACAGCTCAACAACAGGGTCTATGGTTAGATTACTACTCTTTTGGCTCCTAGTGCAATTCATGTATAAACAATTTTGCTCTCTTGTGATAAAATGGTACTATATTATAGTTAATTTAGTGTATATAAAATTAGATCAACTATGTTAGATAATTAATTGAATACTACTATACACTTATTACATTATATTAACAAGAGAATTATATAATGTTTTAAATTTAAAGATAAACGTTAGGTAATATAAGGACTTATTCGTTCAATAATAGAAGCATATTGAACAGTGAAATTACCTAAGTGTTTGTATGATAAATAATAAAATGTATATTCGTCTGATATGTTCATAGATCATTTTTTATAAGATATGATACCGTTTTATAATATATGGTATATATCCAGTTGCAAGTATGTGGATCCTCTATCTGTATTCTAATTCTTCTCGAACTACAGTATTTGCGATTCATTTTGTTCATTGTAGTATATACATAGCTACAGCAAACAAGATCCGTTATTACGCTGTTAACGTTACATTTAATCATGTAATCAGTAACTACTCTTCCATTTGTAAATAATTCTGATTTTTTTTGTGGGTTTGTGTATTATTCTCAGTTATATGTCCCCTGGTATTTCCTTATTTATTAAACTTGCCAAGGAGACATTGAAAGGGGGACTATTTCGCAACGAAAAGTATGTTAATGATTGAATAGTGCTGTCTATATGAATAGGAAAACTTTATGGTATCACTTTACCATAGCTACGTTAGAAGCATTGTTCGTTAATGGTGACACATTTAGCTAGTAGATAAAGTTTATTGTGATAATACTCTAAGTCGAGAGCTCGTGCGCAGACAGTCGTTCAAGTCAAGGTCAGTAGAGAGTCAAAAGTTCTTTTTGTAGAGTTATCCAGGTAATGTGAAGAAAGCTGTGGGGTGAGTGTCCATGTACAGGTAGAACAGACACAGTTTCGTGAGAACTCGCTAAGTTCAATTCAAAGAAAGCTTTGTCCTATCACAGTTATGTCTGTAGAGATCTATTCAAAAGCAAGGTTTTAGAGCATGGGCCTACTCGCTAGTAACTAGCTCTATTTATATAAAGCTAGTAGCCAAAGCTTCTCATAATAGAGGAATCAACTGGGTCTCAGGAACGACATAGTCCTATATAAAGAGAGAGTATAGTAGAATATTGGTCGCGAGTCTATGTCCCAGTCTAGATAAAAGCGTTGGTCCGTTTGTTTCATATAAGGACACCTTCATATGGATAGGTGAAAATACGCTTTCAAGTGATCATCAGCTATGGCTTTGGTCCAATTTCATTGATCTAGATATCATGAACATAATAAGCTTGTTATAAGTTTTTTAAGAGAGAGGACTCAAGTGATTTAGCATCTTAGAAGCCTTCAAGGTCAAGGTCAGGACGTCAAAAATGTTTTGCAGGGCGGTCTATATGAGAGGGGGGGGGACGGAGGGCTAGATTGCGCAACCTGCCGGCGTTGGGTCCCCCGTAAAGAGGCCGCTGGTTGGTGGGCAATGTGCAGGTTGGGCGGCTGCTACCTCAGGTACTTGAATCATAGGGCTTTGTCATAATGTGATATATATATTCATATAGATCGACAAAGTACATGATACAAAGTGTATACCCAGTGTCTTATTTCTGCACATTCAAAAGTATTGAGTCCAATTGATAACAGTTATTTTATAACATTGTTATGTAGTTTCACACAATCTATTCAATAGTGTTCATAAAATTCAGGAGTCAAAATCAGTTATTTATGTCACAGAATGTTTCTTATTGTGTTTCAAGTCGAAAGGGCGTCTAATGAGTATAGCATAATAGGAACACTAATCATGTGGAGTGATTAGATTTATAACGTTATTGTGGTAATTTGGAAAGATAATGCCTATCAGGTACCCTTATAGGAAATATGGAACATTGCGTACACATTCGATGAAGTATATGGCCCAAGTGCTTAGAATGCTCGTGATTTTATTAGCGGACAAAATCCAGTCAAAGGTTACTGTGTGACACGAGACAGACAACGGACAAACAGAAAAGCGGACAGACGGACAAACCAAAAACTTTATATTGCCCCCTTGTTAATTTTTCTGGAGGGAGGCGACTTCCACTCTGGTTGGGCAAGCTTGATAAGAAGAAAAGGTCGGTAACTAGGTGTTAAATGTCTAGATTTGTCTGATTTAAATACTCAATATAACACATGCCCATGATACCCCAACCACTCAGGAAATATTTATCTATCTGCTCTGGTGATATTCGTTTAGCATTTAATTTCTTCCATTCTTTAATTAGGGTCAAATTACATTCAAGTGTGTGCATTACGGTATGCTTGCGGTTGCATAAAATTCCTGCCCGGTCTGACCGAAATACTATATAACTTAATTAGCTAGCTATTTAGAAGAAAAGTAATGTACGAAAGGCTCTCTCAACATCTCACGTTCGTGGAGCTTCTACTGTTGTGATCCACGAACGGATTCTATTGTTCTACATAGAACATTTAGACTCTTAGATTACTTCATATTTAGAATAAGGAAATTATTCTACCTCTCATGGTTAAATTAAAATACTGGCTACTTTTATGTACTTACGTTAAATTTTGCATCAATGCAATGTTATAAACACTTGTAGTGTTATAGGATATAAACTAGTATACAGCACAACATCCTATAATTGCACCCCTTTAGCACTACTCTACAGCGCAGCTTATCACACACATTCAAACTACACACTAACACACAACACAACAATCACAGGCACTCCATACTCGACATGGTTAGCGGACGCATGTAACAACACCAACACAAATCAAACACCCAACTGAGGGCACCAAACCATAGGAAGCACCTCACACAACATCGACAGCAAGGGGATAGGTGGGTGAACATAAGTTACATCAACCTTCATATAATGCAATGCTGACTGCATCATTTTAGATCGATATCGGTGAATCGATAGTCATTATCATTATACCTATACATGTGATGTTAGTAGTTGATGATCATGTTTTAGAATTATGAATAGCTAGTATAAAATAGAGTAAGAATAAAGTCAATCAACGCCGAAATATTAACATACAATAAAAGTTCTTGTTGATGCAATTTTGGGCTTCGTCGTGTGCGAAGAAAGTACTTTGTACATGATTACGGCTCGAGTATATTCAGCAAAGGCTAGTAAGTCGCTCACTTTAAGATATCTATGTGGAAGATATTGGCGTGAAATAACTGTAGAAGCCGGCCAATGGTTTACAGTATTGGAATAGTGGTGTTGTATTGGGTTATAATTTCTCTAAGCGACTGTGTGTACTCGCATTTGTATCGTGTATCGTATTATGTTGTGAATATACATAATACATTGATAATTGATGGATAGTTGGGGTGTTAGGTTATTTTTTTTATGAGGTGGTATGAGGGGTTTTGGGGTAGTTTATATAGTAGATGGTGATTTGATTCACATTAATTTACTTCCTTTACTTATACGTCACGCATTGGTATATTGATTATTGCTACTGCCGTAATTTTTCACTCAATTTATATTGTCTCAAAGTATTGAATATATTATCACAAGCTCATCAGTGGTACAGTGTCTTTCACCAGCTAGATTGTACACGCGGCATGCACGTATTCGGGACAGAATACTTCCTTGAGGAGGTATCGATTATCAGATATGCGTCTCTCGCACAACAGGTCTTTACCAATCTCTCAGCATTATCTGATCTTATATTGGATTTATTTGCACATTGGGAACATGAGTATTATTAACTTCTCGATATGTATAGGAACATCGATTTTATACTTTCAAATCATTGTATTGAACGATATAACAACTCATTGTCAAACTGTTAGATAATTGAATTTGTTGGAAATATATTGAGAACTCTAATGATTCGAATAATATAGGATCTCAATTATGTTGTTGTATCAAATTAGTACAATTATGTGCATATCGATACTAGTGGCATACAACCCCTCTCCGTCTTCATACGCCCCTCCTCTACCCTGCCCATATCTCCGGCCTTCGCCTCTTTCTGTCTTCTTATACTGCATTTGGATGTCTGTACTGGAAAATAGTGTGAAGCTGAAGACGTATACATAGATATGTCCTTTTAGAATCTACTGGTTACCCGAAAGTCTGTCATTATACCATAACTCCCAAGATTTAATGAATAGTATATTATAATTTAATATACGATAAATAACGTAAGTATCAACTTAACTTAAACGATCGATCAACATAACAAAAAAATATTCGTTTGTCACCGTTAATCTTATACTCTATTTTCCTTTATCTCCTTTCTCCCGGTCAGACATCTGTCTTTTGAGCTAGATCGAGAGAATATTAATACGTTGTACTGACTGACACTGTAGATTTCATTCTAGTTTTCTCTCGCGGTTACTTTTGGGTTATAATCTCGTGATTTATTTGTATCTACGCTACTCCGTGTCTGATGAAAAGTTCTCACGGTATGGTTATCAGGCTGCGGTGTGCAATTCTTTGGGGAACTGGGTTCTTGTAGCGCGCGCTCTGGGGATGGGGGTGTGACTTGCTGATCTGTGTGTGTTCTAGGAAATGGTACAGAGGATAGTGACGTATAAACAGGGCTATGCGGAGGGCACTTATGCGAGGATGCAACAGTCTCTCTCGCCCAAACCGTCATGGAACTCGCAGTCATGGAGAACTGCCTCTGAAGTTAACTTAGAGCAGACGCATAGCGGTCACAAAGCAGCACAGAGAGATGCGCCTAAGTGTATTACGTTTAGACGACTCATACGGCAATGGTATGTATTGCATCGCGTCAAAATATTGACAGCTTCCTTTCTTACGTGAATATCCTTTGTGAAACTAATATTCCAATGATACAATCAATATTAGAGCTAAGTTTGATTCGTTTCTATTGCTATAAATGTTGAATAAAGAGCCAATGCAAATCGCTTGAATCTGTCTACTATCGCAAAGTCATTTATTACCTGTTTTTAAAGTATCGAATAAACGTGTCTGAGTTGGCTCTGCTGTGGTTCTCAGATATTTTCTCGTTACGTGCAGATCAGGTAGGAATTTACCACGTGTTAATATAAGCTTGTTAGTGAATTTTATTGCGTATGAGCGATGATATATACCACGGATAAAGGAGTAAATATGTGATACAATATATATATTAATCCAAAATAATATGTAAATTATCCACACAAAGTAAGATATAATTAAAGAAAATAATCGCAACGCCCCGGAAATTAACAACTCAATATACCGGCTCTTCACTGTTTTGCTATGAATATTCATCTATAAGCTTATCGACACTCGTTTGTGTAAATTGATACGCGATATAGTGTTCATAATTATAATTCTATAGGAATATAAGACATACTTGTGAAAATGAAATGGTCCGGTGAATTTATATATATATTACGTGCGCTGTGAATGTAGATTAATTTCTTATATACACTTACCTTTTTAATCTAAATATTACAGAGAATAATTTGTTGAATTTAATAGGAAACAGTTAGAATAAGGACTATACTTATTACGGATTCTAATAATAGTAAGAGCATATTTGATATAACAGAATGTGTTGTTGAAGTGTTGTGGATAGTAGTCATGATGGTGTTTGCTTCGCTGGTGTGTGTGTTTGGTGTCGGTGTGTGTGTGGTGACTGTGTGTTGTTTTATGTATAGGATGGTATTGTGTGATGCTCCGTTTTTAGTAGAGATTGGTTGCAGTGTATTTGGATATGATGGTGTTGCCTGTGGTTCGCTGTGTTTTCCCTTAGCACTGTTCATTGTTGCAGCTAAGTTTTAATGTGCGAGTTAGCAATATATATATAGGCTGATAATTGTCGGCGTCTATTGTGTAATAAACAGTTACCATAGTTTCAAAATGTTCTTTGTACACTTGATATACTGGATATTAGTCACCAGCTCTTTTCTCGTTTTCTTGTAAATGTACACTCATATTTCGCTATTAAGCCTAAAATTGGCTCAGAAACGGCCGTGTCAGAATTGTGTAGAGTGGCAACGCATATAAAGGCCTGACGGACGATAATGAGACACTCTTTCATTTCGAATTAGCTTATTCATAATAATGAGAACTCTGTGACGCATAAGATACGGAGTGAAAGCTTGTCTTCTAGCGCTAGCAGATTATATCTCTTTGGAGCAGTTATTTGCGTCTAGGCGCGAGTCATAATGATGGAACGTCGTTTTGCAGTGGAATAAATGACGTCTGCATTTACTTTGTACGTCAGTAGCTGTCTAAGTGTAACTTTTTCTAGGCAGCGTCCAAGTAACGATGCATGGAGCACGCTCTCAGAGCAATCAGCAGAGCTGTTTTCTAACCATATGTGTATTCTTTCTCTGAGAGACGCATTAGACTAACGCAGATTTTGAGCTAGACGAGATCAGAACTCTGTCCTATAAAGTTAATGTAGCTTGAGTATATGTCTCAAGATCATTAAAACGCAGATCACTGCTTTCCCACTAACTGAACTGCTATTATTAAGAAGTAGGTCAGATATTAAAGGATAGACGAGACACATCTTGTACATACTCATATTTATATTAACACCAGTTTGATCGTTTTTTGTATGCAGCTTGGAATGAACTTTCATAATTGATCGAAGAGTTAGTAGGTATTTGATCTAAGAAATCAATAATAGGAGTTAACTATCGAGTAGATTAAGGACTGTGGTGGAATTTAAATTTAGATATCAACATTGCTCACGTACTATTGATTGTAAACTGAAGGAACCTTCATTGCAATGTCAACATACATTGGTGCCTTTGATATAGAGAGCCATAAAGATGAGTTTTGACCAAATCATAGTTTCATTTCATTGTATCAGACCGCATATAGTCCGTTACACTATTTGACCCTTGTACTCAACATAACAATTGTTAGCCTATATTTATTTTAGACAAATGTGATAATGGTTGTTTACAACATTTCAAAACAATCATTGTACAGTATAGAATTACTCGATGTGCCATACTCTGTGTTTCTTAATAAAAACTCGACAAATACGCTTAATATTTATCTCAGTGATGCTACCATTCTAAGCCTCTCTATAAAACCCGAGTCGTGAGCAGTTTCTAATACGTTGGATGCTATAACTATGTGGAGTATAATGTCATTAAAACTGTGTTTCTTAGGCAGTTCTAATGCTTTGAACTGCTCTAGTAGCTGTACTTTGATTGATACTGGCTCTATATGAAGGCTAACTATGTGAGAAACTCGAGTCTTCTTGACTGGATATTGTTCTCGCATAGAAAACTATCCTACCTAGCGTGCTTATTGACTGCGTAACTTCCGAATTCCTACTAATGTTGAGTCTGAGAGAACTTCTCCTCATGGACGTGCTCATAAACACTGCTTACCATGAGTTCACTTAGAGGATCATGCTCTTTCGACTGCTCCAAGTTCATCTTCGCGCTCTTACGATCTGCTCCAAGGTTCTTTAGACACTTTATTAGCATAATTTTGGCGTCGACTAATTCCCTCAAGTTTCATGGTTTGGTTTATGAATAAGTAATTAAAATTAGTACAAAAAGTTAAAACACGCTGCATGAATCATGATACATGTGAAAAAAATTAGGAGGTTTATTACAGGATTGATACGTACTTGATCGGTATTCTTCGTGCCAATATTACAAAAACAGTATTTAGGCATATGATGATGGAATGTGACTTGTGATATCCGCAGTGTTATCACATTCTTTCTAGTGTGAAAATTCTCAAGATTTATAAACAAGTGATTTCGTCTGTATTAAAAAATTACGTATAGCTTGTTGGCATTGCTGACTCTAAAAATATACTTGCCCGTGAGAGCCACCATTATATTTTCACCTACTCTCTTCTCGTATTCGTAGTTCGTCTACTGAAGCGTGCTCTTCTAATGTTGTTATACGTGAAGTCTGTAGCATATTGCTACGTGTTATATCATTAAGACAATATAAACACTCCTCTGTTATTCATGTTAAAAAGTAAGTAGCTAATATCTCTCGCGCGCCAATTAACTCATCACACCGGAACATTAACTGTTACTTAATCACTATACTCTTGATCCTTTCGAGCGAGCAGATTGTGTTAAAATATGATTGAAGATAAAAACACATGACAGACATCATCCAACAGTCTGACACACACAGCATTAAATCCTGTTACATCTCGACCACATACACCCAGAAGCTGATTCCTACATTATTTGGCACTACGCAGCAAGATCATGCCCTCTAGAACAAAACAACAGCCACATATAGCAAGCCTATCTCCCCTCACATCTACAATCGACACCGGACCCCAGACCGTATCAACCACTTAAAAACAGGGATCCTACTGACCTTCGCCTATAAACTGACCCGTCTTCAGCGTCTGCTCTTAAGTTAACGGTTATATAGAACTCAAGCTCTATATGAGACTGCGTTTAGTTAACTTAGAGAAGGTCTATGACTGCTTTATTGACAAACTTTGCATATCGTATCGCTCTATTAACTTATAGTAGGTGCAGTTTCTCGTTGGACTTAGCTTTGTGATCATACTCAGAAAGTAGTGGGGCTCGATAGCTCATTAAGTTTAAAACTACTTAGCGCGGAGTTGTTCATCTTTCATTTCATGTATTCACATGAGAAGTCCATTAGCTCGAGTATCTGCTTGCAGATGAAGACATAACAGGTTGCGCGATACTTGGTCAAGTTGACACCCTCCTCTCGATTGAGATATTTTGATAAATGGGTAATATGAAGATTTATTAAGAAACGGAAACCAACCGGATCAGCAGTAAACAAACAGAGTTGAGTCTCGCAACTATATTCGGCGTTTGTGATTTATTTTATGTTTAATCTTACTCAAATCATTTCACCCGTTTTAGCTTCTGGACTGTTTAAGAAAGAGAATAACTCTGATTACATATTATAACATTGTACTTAAAAGTTAATCCTCGGGATGTGGATAATGTCAAGTCACTAAAATTATATACTGATCAATGTAAGAATGTGTTGTCATTGTTTAATCGACAATAATTATACGTATCCTTATGATATCCCAGGTTATAAGACCCTATTTTCGAGGCATAATCAATAAGTTGGGTACTATTTCAGTTAACTATTACTTATTTCTCGTTGATTTATAAATATCAAATCATATAATTATTTAATGGAGTGAATGATCGATGGATTTTTGAAATGAAACCTTACAAAGGGCACTAAATCTTCATACTTTTTCTTTCAATTCTCAATCACTTTAAAGGCATTACAACCATGATATGCAGTAAGCCAGGGCTAGCGTTGAAGGAGCAGACGTTGTTTATTTATACCACAAACATTTAATTATATACATATATGTCCACAGTTATCACAATATTCACGGTTTTCAAAGATTGTAGCGTAAATACCTATTAAATGTGTCCCTATCCTAGAAGTTAAAAAACGCCAGGAAAAACCATAGACGAGTAACTTATGGAACCTAGTGTCCGACGCAATGATAAGCACCGTCTAAGGAAAGATTGCCGGACGTGCACTCCGTTGTACAATCTATGGGAAAAAACACTGTACACTATATTCGTTGAATATGATTCTTGACAAATGATGAAAATACGCAAAATATGAATATACATGTACTGGAAATATATTACACACCACCCCCCCCCCCCCCCCAAAAAAAAACCACACCCCAATCTATTATCATTTTTTCCACATGCGTTCGCATGGGTCAAGCTGGCTTAGAATTACCAAACACTATTTCCAATACTGTAAA
>CAJDSM010076374.1:0-15473 GCA_903981925.1 Ostrea lurida
CGGGCAGAATTTGAGTAGTTAATTTCATATCTAAACATTTTCAATAGCTAGGAAATCAAGGTACTTAGGTAAATAATGCAGCCTTTTCCTCCAAAAAATTCGAAATTTTCTCTGTTTTTTCAAAAAATCTTTTATTTCTTGCATACATCATGTTCTATTAGGCATTTTGATTAGTCTTTGGCGGTGATCAACTAAAAAAAACCAAAAAATATAAATTATACCACCACCACCTCATAAAAGTTCAGTTTTTGAAATAGAAAATAGAGGCATAAAAATAAAGTTATATTGCATTTTAAACATTAACAGTGCCGCCCGAATTCATGTTTGACTTACAAACACTATCACTACTATAGACGTAAACAGTCGTCATGAATAAATTATATAGATGACTGTAGACTGATCGAGAGAGAATGGGATGAGATCATGTACAATCGCGAAGATCGACATCAAAGATAACCTACAATAAGGGTGAAAAGTATCTATCAGTTTACTTCCGTCCTATGGGATAGAACAATCGTCTGAACACGCGAAACGCTCGTATGCCACATACTTGGTCTGCGATCGTCATTTTGGAGAAATATTCAATGAGGGCCCCAAGTGATACACAGATGATAATTCTCACCAACACCTCAGCCACATACAGCCTACACAATAACTCTTTCACGAATCTGTAAACATTGGGTCATGTATCGCACATGGAAATTAAAGAGTCAGATCTGCAAGTATAGGAAGTGGGCATAAAGGTAAGCGTGAGTGAGGACGATGTCCCGCCCTCCCCAATTAGACTGTGTTCCAGAAAAGTTTCTCATGTTTTTTTAAAATCTTCTTATGGTGGGCAGAACCTTTGAAATTGCTTCGCCAGCGAAAGAGCCTACCAGGTGTGCATCTACAAAACAAGTTAAATTAGAGTGTTACAGCTACAAAGATATTGTCTTGATGGGGTTGAGTGTGGGAAACAGGTGACTCACACCGCCACTCCTGCCCTTGCGCTACATTTACAGCCAACGGACCAAACACAGTATGCACTTACAGATTCAAAACAGCTCTTGACAATTATTCAATAGTGCCGAGTCATTCACGGCTTAGTTATACTAGTGATGCTTAGAATATTGACCAGGTCTGAGGCAGAAACGAAAAGCCTCCAGACTATGGGATGCGAGAGAAGACTGGTCATATAATGTTGCCATTAAGATTGTAAAACCGTAGATGTGTTGTGTTATGCGACGAACATTGTCACGCACGGCCAGGAGTATAATACACTAGATTATTATTGACTTCGGACACTACTGGATGAGCAAGACGACATTTCGATGTCAACGCGAGACCCCTTGCTTGTTTGGGCATATCGTGGATCAGGAATCTGATCCATAGACCACTGAAACACTATATTTCCCATCTACAATGCAGTCATCTTTCTTTTTACATGCGTACCTTTTCTATTTCTCAGGATTAGGGGGTTCCCTCCTCAATGCGCATTATTGTATTGTCTCAGAAAACTCCGCCATCAACTGATGCTTGTAACATATTGCAAAGGGGGATTCACAGTCACCCTTCTCTGTTTATCTAAAAGAATGTTACGTCTAGCGTATGTATTTAAGTAAAGTCTCTGGAATTTATAAGCAAGATATGCACATACAGTAGCATCAGACGAGCCATTTCGAACACGACACGACTTGCGTTTATGAAAACCTACTGTTTCGTATCGAGTTGCATCTTGCCAGTTGTGTTTATTTATTTCTCCTCTCTCTCTTGCCTTAAACTATTGGTGTGCCTTTTGGTTATAGGTTATTCCTTCTCACACCTACTAGAAAAGATCCTTTACACGACTCTGTCTTGTCAAATTGTTACTCGGCTCATTTCACTAGGCATGGGGCACCGTGCGGCTCTTCATTTGCTTGCTGCGACTTCAGTACCTTAATAGTTTGGAACCTCACTAATAGTCTTTCACACATAAATTATCCACTTTCTGGGGTCATACGCGCACCAACTTAAGTCCGTACCACCTCACACACACGCACCTTCAATTCTCGTGCACAGGGCGCCCTGTTATGTTGTTCTGTGGTGAGAGTTATGCACTGTTTACATATTTATATTCATTTTGAATTGATGCAAACTGACCTGTCCTATCTTCGCCCTCGTAGCCACGACCACTCAAGGCTTCAAATTTAATTTGTTCTGCGATCCTCACGTATATTCACCCACCATTAGATAAATATGAGAGTCTGCTTTTTGACATACAGTTGTTTCCTAGAATGCACTATGTTCCACTCTGTGCTTTCTCATTATCTCTGTCCAAGCCGTCTTGGTCAAGAACCACGATTCAACAGAGGCCCTGGGAGTATAACAGTTGACGTCGTCAACATCCTGTCTGTTGACTCAATTCGTGTCTTGGCTCTTTTTCAATTGTAACTTGAACATACGCGTTGGAGAGCCGGCCAGGAGTTCTTATTTTACCATCAAATGGTTCAATGTGCTATGGGTGACGCTTTCCGCCTTTCTTCATCGTCACCTGACCCACTACTTTTGTAGGCACTTGTTGTTTTCTCCTGCCTTCAATTGAACGTGTTGTAAATTACCTGTCCCTGTTTATTCGCTACGCCTCGGAAGTTTGTTCTTCACCATGTCTTTGACTCTAGATTTAATGCCCTTATCGCCGCGCCAAACCAGCAACGTCCAGCAGGATGGTCGCCCGGTGGATATATATACACACATCCCAGTTTCTCGGCAGCCTTTCGTCAATTGGTCTAAGGTCCGTTTAACAGCCCCTCTCTCTCTGCCCGGTCCCATTTGCCCACCCGCCTCCTGCCGCGCCTTATTCGACTCACATTATGTTCTCTCCTCCGTGCTGTGCTTCACACGCCAAGATCACATGTGTTGTGCACATACCTTCTCAGAAACCCATCGCACAGTGAACCCACTTTTTCGTCCCATTGTGCCACCATCTATTTTGACTCTATTTCATGCCCTCTAACCCAATGAATTGAGGTGCACAGTATTGCTGTACCCACTGATGAGAATGACTTTAACTACGCGCCACACCATGCCTGCTCGACCAACACACACCTTTCCCAACCACAGGAAAGTTCCCTCTTTTCGATGCGCACACTAAGCCACTCGTAATATGTGGTTTTGCCTTCCGGGCATTGTTAATCTCGTCACGATTCCTTCTGCTGCTTGACTCCTAGCCGTATCATCGACGCGCGCACTCCACACCGCATGGCAGGTTGTTGCCCCTGGAATCCTTTTGGGGTGCCTTATCAGACACACCATCTTCTCTCCCATTTCGGCCCTCACACATCCCCTCTGCTAACGACCCTCTCACTACACTGTGTGGGCGTTGGGCTTCTACTTAAAGACTTTCTTCATGCTCTTTTATCCAAGTATTGTACTTTGCTTCCGTGTTAGACCGAGTCTTCAATCTCGGGAGTTACATGCCATTTGGTACCCCCTCGCAGCATCTCTCGTTGACACCACACTTTTGTGTGACTGACTTATAAGGGCATTATGCCGCGAAGCCACCATTGCTTGGTGCGGAATTGACCCTTCAACTCACGCTCAGGCGCAGTTTAGGGTATTAAACGAAGTGGTTCATCTCTAACCGCCCTGATTTCCACGACTTGCCTTGTCCCTTGTTCTGTTCTCGCCTTCACCACCACACAGGGTCTCTGTTTTGACTTGGGATCCTGTAGAGTCCCCCCAGTTTTGCGTTCTTTTTTCTCACTTTCCCTTCTGTCCGGTTCTATCTCCTACAGCGGTCCTCGGCCCAACCGAGCACACTCATCTGCTTCATTTTGCCAGTGTCTTTTGGTCTACACACGTTCCTTTGGGCCCTACTGCACATTGTTCCAGTCGGTTAAAGGTGTTGTCATTTCAACGGATGTAAATACTCCTGGCAGTTCTAGAACTTGTTGTTGTGCAGCTTATCCCCATTTTCTGGTTTGCGCACTGTTGATCTGGATCTGAATATTAATCTTCCCCCTGAAATCACATATAAAACTTCCCACCGCATCACTTGATCGGTTAAATGGTTGGTTCGCACTTAATGAGTATCTCTGTTTCACTGTTAATTATTTTTCTCGTAAGATCTTCATTGTTCTTTTGTGACTTTTCTGGTTTCTATGTGACCTTTTGCCACGCCATGTTCGTTCTCTTTATTTTTTTTGTCCACCCGCCCTCGCGCTATCCGAGCTGAACGAGTTGGTGTTTCCTTAACTGCTTTGCTTCACCACTGTGGAAACTTCGTAGCCATAACGCTAGCTTGTTCGTGCGAGTACCACTTGGTTTTTTTCTCCGGTTCCTGTTAACAAAAGTGGGTAACGACTCTTCCTGTGTGCACGACTCCGCCACTCCTCAGTTTGTAGCAACCTCTCCCTCCAATGGTCGTTTCTCAATCCGAGCTTGGTTCTACGACTATGATCAACGTCACTACTCGCCACGGTCGGTCGATGTATGTGTGCGGCTCATGAGATACTGTTGGCTACACTCCTTCTGCTCTTTTGACCATCGACTAACCTCACTGTTCTTTGATTCTTTCATTCCCCTACCTTGAGCCTCTGGCTTAGATCCTCACCTTATCCTCGGCTGTAATCTGTCATGCCGTCAGTGTGCTCTCACACACGTAACGGCTTCGCATTTCCCTCTGTTGCCATCGCTTTTTCTGGCTCTTCTTTTTAACAACATTGTCTTGGCCGGCTGATGTAACCACGCACACGCACCCATTGATGGTCACACGCTCGAACGGCCTAAGAATCACACACTGAATCGGCCGCATGCGTCTTCACTCAAACAAACACCTCTCTTCGTACCACAGCTCTTTCTTCGCCGGCACATCGAGCTCATTCCCGCACTCGAGTATTTGTGTTTTCACCGGGGCCCACTCTGCTCTTTGGAGCGCTCACCCGAAGTAGTATTCACCGCGGTCCTGAGATACTATGTTATCAAACCAACTGTATGCCTGGGTGTTATAGGCCAACTAGCTGCTCCTCCCCCTTGCCATATGCTCCAATGATGCGGAGTGGTTCAATTCCTGGTGCTTCCTGTCTCTGGTCTTCGTTTTGTCCCCCGCTCCCGGTTTGCCTTTGCACTTTAAGCAACTTTTATGAGTTGGTTTCAATTTTCTTTCTCTATCAATAGTGTCATTCTTGAATGACTCATAAAAGATTCTTGACGTCATCAAAGTGGTGAACATATTCCATTTCCACTTTTGCGGGCCATTGGTAGATAATGTTATTTTTTGCCATGTTCTTCCGTTGGTGCAATTTTAATGAATCGACTATGTATGGTTTTATTGCCCGAAGGCGTGTACGGCATAATTTTTGCACCACCCGGTGAATAACACTTTCCCACATCCCTGCTATTGGCCCGCTCTCCGGTTGCTAATATAGCTTTTCCTCAGACCCGCATGTTATGACTCTCCGATAGTTTCCCCCTATTGAGTACTTTTAAGAAAGCCCTGTTATTTCCATGATTTGTAGTTATGCAAGTAATAGTTTCATGACATGTTACACCTCATTCCACCAAAGACTTTTTTTCCTGACTTTTGCCACATGCTTCCCTTTCTACGCACTCGCCTAGGAGTATTTATGTGTCTGACCCATACACAAATTCATCTGAACCGCTCCAGTCTCTCCCTTCAGTAATTTATTAGTTCATTTCCTCTGGCTTTTTTTGGGGTGACTATTATTTGTATAAGAAACCTATTTCATGAACCTCGTCTATTTCGAACGTTACACACATTAAGTCCTGCTGAAATTAATTATTCTTTTGTTACCATCATCATACCGACTTTTTCTCATAGTTTTTCCAGAACGGCAATTCCTATGCACCTTTGCTGATGTTTTGCAGTTGGCATTGCAACTGCTCTCATAAGCTGTCTCACCACACGCTCCCCGCTGCCGTTACTCCTTTTTTAACAGCGCCATGTTATTTTCCCGCACTACATTTGCCGCCCCTCGCTGAATCATTTCATGTTTGCTCTTTTTTCTTTGCCTGACCGTACTTCCACCCAGTTTATTTTCATTGCCTCACACTTGGCCTGCCTTGTCTGCCTTTCCGAAAGTATAGAGCGGCTCATTTGTTTCGCACATATTCATTTCTACTCTTGCGTCGTCCCATCATACGCGCCGACTCCCTCCGATGGAGCCATTGCCTCGTACGTCCCCTGCCAGTCCCGCTCCTCTTCTAGGTAGCGTCTTGTGGCACAAAGTGTATGCTCTCACTTGCACTTTCCTTTTCTTCTTCCCGATTTCTCCAGACACCCCGTACTTTTGTACGTTTTACTGGTTCCCCCTCTTGTTTTCCACCTTCAGACTCCGGGCGTCTGTCGTTTTCTGTCCTAACTTATCTTGTTACCCTTCGCCTAGCTGTTTTTTTGTTCTGTCGCTACTTTGCTCTCGGGTGCCTTGCAGGATACTCCCCCACTGGGTGGCCAAATTTAACTTTGCCACACACTCGCACTCTTTCCCTCGTTGTTGGCTTTTCTACTTACCCTCCTTAATTCATTTCCCTCTCTAGCGTTTTCGTCGTTGCAGTGGGATTTCTTATATGTCCTCCGTTGCTGTCTCAATTTTTACCGATTTGAATTTCTGGCGACCTTAGGCCCGACCTCTCCTCCACTCGCTAATAGTGGGATGTGGATTGGATTATCTATCGGCGATCCTCATAATCGCAAATAGACGTGGGCGTAGCTGGGTTGTCCATTTACGATACAAAATCTACTGTCCTATCTCAGCAACCCCTACTGGGGCCCCACTGGAAGAAACAGTGTCGGGGCCGCTCTCACTCGGCCATTAACTCGGCACCCAAGACCATCGCACCCCGCTGCACGGTACTACCAGGTTATTCAACTGAGTGGCGCGCGAAGTCAAAGTCATGGCCACACTTCTTGGCTGCGCGCCCCGGTACCGCTGACATTGTTTAAAACGGTGCAGCCTTTGCGTTCCGCTGGCCAGCCTCCGTCCCGCGTGGAGTTGTCCACGCGTTGTCCGCCTACTGAGTCCACACTGTCTGCCCCGCCCCGATATGTCCGACCGATCACAGAGAGAAGTTTTGTATTGTGTATCGAGGATCCAATCTGTCTCTAAGTTGCAACGACCCTACTATGTCCTTTTCAGTGTTTTCTTTTAAGCTCTACATGCCACGTCTCTCGGAAACCGAATAGATTTTGAAGCATATGGGTATATTTTTCCAATTTGCAGGCCGAGTCGACCTTGTGTCTTACCGTGATCGAGCTGTTGGCGTATTCTCATTCTATACGTGGTGGCGGTCTGTTTTGTCCCGCACCCCACTGTTCCTTTTGTACTGTTATGATAGCGGTATTGCATTGTGTATTTGGGCTATCTTCGGCCTCCATACTTCCGTAGGTGGGCTAGTCTATTAGAGGCAGACCCCAAATCATACTAGCCCCTGTTCACAACGCAATCTAGTTCTTTTTTGGTCTTCCCACATCCGAATTATAGTTAGTCTAATATTTTCTCTTATCATCTATGCGGGACAGCCTCAGTTCCGCGGGATTCTTGGTACTGTTGGCTATTTGCTTATTTCTTTTTTAATTTGCTTCATACTTAAGGTTGCAATTAGATCTAGGAGAATTAGGTGTTTGGTCTTTTCAACACGCACTCACCGCACTTTTCTGTTGCCCCGGTGGGCCATTTTGTTTCGCTCTCACCTGACAGTGGCTCCAGGTATCCCGACGTTGAAAATTCAGTAGCATACAATCTCTCTACGTCACCCCAGGCGATCGGTCCGGAGCCTCACTCTATTGGGCCCTTCCCTCTAGCCTGGGGTGGGGACGACTCCTGGTGCGCATTCGGCAGCAGTTACCGCCATTCCTAAAGTTTTGAAGCTGGATGGGCACACCCTCCTGTCCCGCTGAAGCGCCAAATAACGTTATGACTCAGGTGGAGCAAGTCCGGCTCCCCTCGTCGCTGGCTACTCTCAAGGTCCTTTGTGATGACACAACCAGGCTTCACACTGGCCTCCTTGAGTGACGCCCCCTGCCCGCCTATAACCTCACGGAACTAAGCTCCGAAATTGGCATTGACTGGGAAATGCTCTCCGGTTCCTACATATACTCCAGTGGTTGGTACTCGATGCGAGACCAGTAATGTTCTCCAGAGCTATCTTATGACCACCCGCGCGGGCGTATAATGTGGGCTTCCGCAATAGTGTGGATTCCCCACCAAGCTGGTCTCTTATCATCATGGTGGTATTGTCATACATGGAAACAATCTTACTTAACAACTCTTCGTCTTCACAGACACCCACTCGCCCGTGATGGTCAAATGTAGCTGAAATTTATATGGTAACAGCCCTTCTCTGATACACACGTGGAGATTCAATGTATCTGTTCCAATCCATTTCCGCCACCCCCCCTGCTCTGCCTGGGATAGACCCGGCATTGCGGGTCCGCCGTCCTCCGCCTCGCTTGCCCGACAATAGGGGCATTCAACCTGTTCCCATTCTGGCATATGACAGATGTTATTGACATGGCACGGTAGAAAATTCTGGCTTAAACTCCATCCATTCTTCACTTAACAGAACCACTGGGTGGCGGGGGTGCCGAGGCACTTGGAAAGCGAATTGTCTAATATGTAGACAATCGTCCTGTATACCTAGGTGTTTTGGGTAGACTTCAACAGTCTTGGTTGTTAGATTATCGTGATCATTGACCCCCCGGTGGCGTTACTTGATGGGCTCCGAGTATTGGCCGGTATGAATAGTCTTTACAGTATTGATTTATCTAGAGTGGCACACTATCTTCTTCCTAGAATAGTACGCCTTCTTCTCCTACTGGAAACCAGAACTCATTTTGCGTGTAGCGTGGTCTCAGAACCTTTAAGTCTCTCTGTCTCCTGATATTGATCGGGACCACTGCTACCTGATAGGAGATAATGAGTGTTTTACGTTTTCAAATATGCCTTTATATCTTGGCTAGCTTGACCCCCCCGTCCGTCAATCCAGGGGCGGCTGTAATTCGCTGCGTGGGAGGCTCGCCCGCCATTCAACCTTATATGGGATTTCTAACTTCTGGTTCACCATTGCTGAGAATTGATACTTTTGAGGGGTCGCACAATTTTGCCTCCACTGCACACGTCAGCTTACGGGGTAACAACTATGTGGTGCCTCCTTGGGTTCGCGCGGATTGTGACTGAGTACGGCCTGTATTAGCCTCCCCTTTACCCATGTTGTCCTGTGCGGTAGCTTCCACCCATGTATTGTATTACTGCCCTCCCTTACCCAGGAATGCTTGTGTGTACTCCTGAGACAGTTCGGAAGTAATACACTCTGTTTCTTTTTGAATGACCTTGTCTCGTATGCTTCGCTATTTACCTTCATATTCACTTTTCGTCGGCCACTGATCTAACTTCACTGTTCCCTATTATATTAACTTGGTCTAATGGCATATTGAATTCTTCGTCCTCGGGATGGTCGGTAGGAGTGTGAGCTCGATTTTCAATCATTGCTATTTTGGATGTTGTTGGATGTGCGAAGTTGGGAATTATCCACTACCCTTCCCTCCAGCGTATCTCTTTTCACCCCCTTATTTGCAGATTTCGACCCTTTTGCCATTATCCCCCCTTTTGGCGCTTGTCCATTGTTCATCTTCTTATTGTGTTGCAGTTGCTCTATGCCAGCTGGCCCTAACGTTGAAGATATTCGAGCCTGCAGGAGTAACGATTGGCCGAAGAGGTGTTTTTCCCCACATTTGAGTATCAATTTCCCTTTCATTTCGTCTAGTAAAGCTTACTTCCTTCTCACTCGTTTCTTTTCCTTAAAATAAGCTGTGTATCTAATATTTCGCCTCCGACACGCCTTATATCGGGTTTTCTTACTGTAGTGGACGCCTCGATTTTATAGATTGCCACCTACCCCAGCCACGAGCGCCCTCCACGTCTCCCAAGCTGCACTTTTTTGTGGTTCCTAGGCTCGTTACTTTATTTCCTGAAAGCCCTGCCACACTAACATTGAAGTATACTTCCTCATACTTTTATTTCATTTCAGCTCTTTGGCATACATCAGCCAGCTTTTAATGAACGTTTTTTCATATTTTTTTAGCCTGGTAGTACTTCTCTCTCCGGCTTATAGCGCATGGCCTCTCGCTTCTGTCCTCCTCTGCCATCGCGAGTTCCTTTTACGAGTAGTACCCGCCTGCACGTTTCGCCGGCCGTTGTCTCCGGAAGCTGGCCTTTCCCCCTCAGAAATCATACTTTCATGTAATGCTCCGTGTTTCGCGAGCCGCTCACGCCAAGACATACATAAACTTTACTGCCGGCCTTCCATCCCTGCTCATCAAATGCCCACTACCAATCAATTGAATGCTTCTGACACTTACATCCCGATATCCTGTCTTTTCAATACAATTCAAAGACCTCAAGTTTCGATATTTGCAAAACATTAAGCGAAGGGATTTCTTGTAGCCCTCGACGCCTTAGTAGGCTGGACAGTTTACCGAGCCACAGGAAACTTGTTACTGCTGCGTTCCTTCCGTCTATGTATTGAGTTGCTGGTAGCCACAAGGTCGCTCTTTTGGTTCTTGGCGATGTGATGTAGGACGGTTTCCTGATCTTTGGTTACTGTAGATTTTAGTGCTGCTCGCGTTGTTTCTCCGTTCCTGATACTGAATTAAAACTGAACATATTTAACGTGTATGCTTTGTCCGTCTGCAATGTGGGGCCTCTTCATGCCGCCATACGTTGGCCCTGTTATTGTTCATTTTGTGACGCCTCTTTCTCCTCCAGTGAAACACTTAGTTGCGCACTTTGCAACTCCTTTTAGACCTGAGGTCACCTACACCGTTTTTTGTCGAAAACAAGGACGGCCACTAGGTCCACCTTTATTCTTCACCTAACGTTTGTCAAAACAGCCACTAGTCAACTTACACGTTGTCAAAACAGCCGTCTCGACAAACGGCGTTTGAGTGAGGAGTCAACGCGGCGTTGCGTGAACCAAGGCTACGCTTCCTTTGCCTCAATGAATATTTTGACTGCGTCAACTAATTTTCTGAGAAGAATCAAATACATTACAGTACCGCAACGTTATTCTGACATTCTAATCGTGTTCTAATCGTGCGTGTATCCTATCGTATCGTTGCGTGTATCTACGTATCCGTGCGTGTATCCTACGTATCGTGTATCAGGTTTTTTCCGTTTTCTATCGTGTTTCTGCGTTTTAAAATCCCAGGTATCGTGTATCGGTTTTGCGTGATCAGGTTTTTCCGTTTAATCGTATCGTGATCTTCGGAAACTATCGGATCATAATTAAATCTAAAGGAAAAAGTAAGATCCTTTCCGAGAGCTTCATTCGTTTTGTCTACAGAACTATTTTTAGGAATCGAGGAAATACAAAGCCCACATAAAGCTGGCTATTATAAGAGCATAAATAAATAATGAATAAATCTGAATGGTGAAATCTAATCAGAACAATATCATTTTAAGACTGGGGAGTGGCCGTCGGTTTCGTCAAAACCAAATCGAGGGTCACAGTACTTCAAACCCGAAGTTTGGCTGTCTAGTAACAATGATTAATTATATTTTGTATTAAGTCTACTAGAGAATAGGAAATTCCAAATTTGAAAGACACCCCCTCCTGTCTTTATCTCCTCTCGAAAATATTGCCAGCTGTCAAGGAGCAACTTCAAAAGTATTGTGAAATACATATGCCAGAGTGGTGTAAATCAAATGTGATTCTCAAAAATTTTAAAGAACTTCTGGTGAATTTGAAATCCCAGAACCTTTCACATATCAACAACATCAAAACATATGACTTTTCAACACTCTACACGATCATCCCGAACGATAAATTAAAGACAAGGATTTGTACTTTTAGACAGTTGCTTCTTTAGCGAAATTGAAAAAGTAATATTCTAATCTAGCGATCAGCCATAAAACATTTTTAAACTCCACTCTGATTTTAACACACAGTACTCTGAAGTTGATATTAATACAATGCTGGAGTTCCTCATTGACAACATCTTTGTAGTTTTGGCAATCGGGTCCTCCAGCAGTCTGTTCGAATTCCAATGAGCACGATTTGTGCTCCTTTGTAAGCTGACCTGTTTCTATTTCTAATGAGGCAGAAGTCATGCAAAAGCTCTACATGAAAAGAAGAAATCTCTAGGCGCTGTCTTTTAATTCGACATTTCGCTATAATTGACGACGTTTTATCTATCAATAATAATGATTTTCAGTTAGATACGTCGATTCAATATATCCAACGAACTAGAATAAAGGACACCAAAGAAGTGTTCCATGTATGCTTCGTACTTGGATATTTTATTGAACATTGACATTAACGGCAAAGTAACTACTCACTTTATGAACAAACGGAACGATTTCAGCTTCTCCATCGTCACCTTCCATATTTATGTAGCAATATTCCATCATCACCTGCTTATGGAGTGTATGTCTCTTAACTTATTCGATACGCAGAGCTTGTTCTGTGTATGATCAGTTTTTTGAATCAGGTAAGCTACTTACAGACAAGTTGTTGTTGCAGGGGTTTTCAACAGTCACGTTTAAAGGCAGTTTTCGTAAATTCTATGGTGCTATACCAATTTAGTTTTACCAGTAATGACCTACCATTTGAGTAATGCTGTCAGGTTGTTTCATAGCCATTGTTGAGCCGTTTTTTCACACACATTGATTTGACTACGGATTGTTCCGTTTTCCTGATCAAGACTATGGGCTCACGGCGGGTTGGACCGGTCAACGAATATGCTTACTTCTCCTAGGCACTGATCCCACCCTAGTGTTTAGGGGTCCATGTTTGCCAAACCTCTTGTTTTTGTATTATATTTAGGACTTATCACGGTTCGTTATCTTTTCCTTTACATTGTGATGCATTTAAGGCATGCCCCTGCAATGAATCTGTATGCGTGAACCACCCATATGTACCTTTATCAATAAATAAAGCATCAATGATTCCCGACTGGATCAATAGAAAATATTTTAGTGAATTCATAAGGTGAGCATTGTGCTCAAACTGATAGTTTTTCTTAATATCTCCGAACACATAATTTTGCATTTACATCTAAATTAGTTTTTTCGTTGACAAAAACAATTTATCCGCCACCACTATATAATGAAAGGCATATCACTATATCACGGTGACCTCATGATAACATCAAATATTTACTTATATCTGAGGGTATCAGATTATCACTAAGTCATATTTTGACGGATTTGTTTCATACCCTTTGTTAGGCTGTCATTTTCGTACTAGATTTGACAACGGGTAACCCCGTTTACTTTGTTTCGACTAAAGGCTCACGACGGGTGTGTCTCGTCATCAGAGGATGCTTGCTCCTCCACGGAACCTGATTCTGCGTTTGCTTTTGTCGGAGGTCCGTGTTGCCCTACACTCTATTTTGTATAGATGTTTTTGGGACTATGATTACGTTTTACGTTTACTTCGCCATTTTATATTACACTCAAGACCAACAAAATCGTTGGTTGATATGTTCTAAATCTATGGATAAAATCTTTTAAAAAGATGTCACTTAGAAAAAGGATATGTCGGAGAAATATATTTAAAAAGTAATTGAAATGAAATAGCCAAAATTTTTAATTATTGCGATTTTTCAAATGTGAACCAAGCCCGATGGAATTTACACAAAACAGTCATAGAGAGCATTGTAATCAGAAAACTACACTCCCCTTGATGTAAAATGGTTTACACATTAAATGGTTTTATAAAGGAAAGTAAATTCTTGATGAAATTCCATACAATTACCAGTAATATTATTATTTCAGTTATTTCTATCAATTTCGATCGGGATCGGTTTCTTTTTTTCTCTCGATGTGAATAAATCTAAAATATAGCGATATATCTGAAATTCAGACATTTCATTCCAATTTTGTTTCAAAAATATACTTTTTTTTGAAGATTCATCCATAGATTTAAAAAATATCAAAAATAGCGTTTTCAATATTCGTAAAAAAATTCTCAAAAATTATAACTTCTATCGGGGTCTTTAGACATCTTTTATTAGATATTCATATGCACCAAATCACAGCGAAATTTCAATACTAGAATCTCTTATTTACAAAGAAAATAACTTTTTTTATTATTTCGGGAAAAATCACCCAAAAAAAATCATATAAAATAATTGAGAGCTTGCATTACTTTTTCGAAGATGAAACCATGCTTCTTGAAAGGTGTTTAAATGAATCATGAAATAAAATTTTGATGTAATGAGCCTCCTTAACTGTGCTGCGTAATCAGGGGTGTACGGGATTTAACACTGGTCTGTAAATCAATATACCTGAGATCGCCAATATCAGAGTGTATTGATTGCATACCGGTGTTAAATCCTGTACACTCCTGATTAAACCCATGTAAATAATATTATCCAACATGTATGCGAAAATATTTACATCCATCCATCCTTCAAAGAAAATATATAGATAAATAAAAACCAGTAGTTGAATTCATAACCATGATCATTTTGTGTTACAGGAAACTGAAGACGATGATGACAGTGAATCACGCATTGACCCCTTTGATATAGATTGTGTCACGTCCTATACACCAGTCGGAACATCATTTATTGATATACGACCGTTATCCTCCAATCAGAGTGTCCCTAAAACCACATTACCTGTTGTAGATGCGTCCGCGAAGAATATCGGGAAAATTTCATTCTCAGTTGACATTTGCTCTAGCAATTGGGCTGTCCAAAATCGTCCAAGGAGAGTTCCATCAGAAAATCTGGTAAATGAAATTCTTGTATTTGTCATTATCATTTTCTATGGTATTGGTTTTACTTCTCAGATACTGTGTATTGATTTAATTTCAAAATTCTGATGTTAGTTGCTCACATGTCTGTTCAAAATAATTTCTTATATGTGCAATGTTTATCTGGTTCAAAGGAACTGGACTAATTAACTTACCAACTGAACTGCCTAACTACTAGTGCATGTATCAATACAGTAAACACCGAACTGTCATTCTATACCATTGCTTTGTGACAAAAAATTAACGTATGTTCGTCATTCACAAGAAATCCGAATTCACGAAAGATACATTAAAATATAAACATATACGATACCAATTTTGATGCACCAGATGCGCATTTCGACAAATTATGTATCTTCAGTGATGCTCAAACCGAAATGTTGGAAATCCGGAACATGAAATTTAAACTGTAATAAAAGTGAACAATGCAGTGCCAAAGACTGGAGCCAAATACTTCAAAGGATCAGAGCTATGCCTGAGGGAGATAATCCTTAATTTTGATATAAATTTCCAATTTTACCACTGCAATTCAATACATATCCGTATTTTAAGCTAGTACATGTAACATAGTACATAGCAACTGGGCTGTGGAGACCCTCGGGGACTAACAGTCCACCAGCAGAGGCCTCGAAATCCAAACAAAATGTATTTCTATGTAAAGGCAAAGATAGCGGACATTGATCAATCTCGTAAGTAAGAAGCTGGGCACCACCAGAGGTGGGATCAGGTGCCTAGGA
>CAJDSM010076389.1:0-10903 GCA_903981925.1 Ostrea lurida
TTTACACATAATTATATAGGGAAAATCTTTATAAATATTCAATTCAAGAAACACTGGGCCAGTATATCTGGAATATATATGAAAGCTTCCTGTATATGAATTCAGTTTGTTCAAATCATGCCTCCCGGGGTGCGATGGGCCACCAAAGGATCAAATTGTTTTTAATATAATTATACTAGGAACTTTTAAAATCTTCTCCAAATAATCCACTGGCCAAGAAAAGCTTCCTATATAGTTAGATGATATAAAGTTTGTGTAAATCATGACCCCCAGGGGTAATATGGGCCGACAATAAGGGATCAATATTACAATGCAAATATCTAGGAATTTCTTTCAAAATCTTCTCATCTGAACCAGTACAATGGATATTTACCGGAAAGCTTCCTATTATGGAGTAGATTTAATCCCCTCCGAGGGTTGGGTGGGCCACAAATAGGGGATTAAATTTACTACTACTGCTCTTCTTAGTGAAGCAGTGCTCAGGTGAGCGATGTGGCCCATGGGCCTCTTGTTTTGGCTCATCATGCTATTTGATAAAGTCTGACAGGAAGCATTTAATTAACCTCAGAAAAACCTACCGGGTGAAAACCTAAAAGCCTTAAAGGGGCATGGACACGTTTTGAACTAAATATGTTCAAATTTTGAATTGCCAATTTTGATGTTTAAAATGCTTTTATAATCAAGTTATTTCTAGTGGTCAGACAAAAATTTAAAAGTCAGTTGTTGAGTTAACAAGTAAGATACAACGCTTAACAAATCTTCGCTATGTAAACAAGGCTCGAGCCTTGTTTACATTTACAAAATATTGCTTCGTGGAAATATCATGTTTAAAAACATTATGAGATGTAAGAAACACTAGACACTTTTGATTGTGTTTAGAATGAATTTCTAATGTGAAAAAATCAGCTTAAATGGAACGTTTAGTAGCATATTCAAGTATACTAGTATGTAAGCAAATCATGGCTCAGGTCTTGTTAGCATAACAAAGAATTGCAAGTGCTCTATCTCACTTGGAAGTCAACAGATGACGTTAAAATTTTTCCTGACCATTAGAAATACCTTAGTCAAGCATTTTAAACTAAAATTGGCAATTTAAAATTTGAACATTTTTAGTTCAAAACTGTGTCCATCCCCTTTAAGGGTTATTTATAAGATGAATACACCATCTGACAAGTTATATCATAAGATAAGCAGGCTTTGGTTCTCCCGAGTATTAAAGGTATGACGAAGTCGAATTTATCAATTGGATTTCGCAGTTTGATAATTTACAAATAGAACCAAGTGGAATAATGAACAGAAATTTGATAAAATGACGAAAGAAAGTGTCAATTTATGTTTTAATTCGAAAAACAAAAATATTACGGTCTTTTGTCAAAGCATACCGCACTATCTAATCATTAATTTTCATATGGGAGGCTTTGTTTTCCGACCTAATCACAAATTGAAATCCTCACCGAGAAAGAGAAAATAATCAACAATTACTTTCCTTCCTAGAAATTAAATACCCGCGAATGGGCTTGTTTCCAGGCAGCATGAAGAAAACAGTGATTTTACAGAATCTTTTGACCATACAAACCACATTTTCACCATACACCTATCTTGTACCTGTTTTCATAGCATCACGAAACTCTACCTGTAGTCTTTAATTCGACATATAGATATATCGACCATGTTTAATCTTTTGATAATATATGTGGATTCGATATATTCCAATGAGACTAATGAATATTATCTCGAACGTTGATGTATCGAATACCATGGCTATGCCGAACTGATTTAGAGGTCCCTACCACCTATTTTCTAAGTATTTTCACCCTAGATATCTCGAATCTATGGATATCTCGAACTTTTTTCTTGGACCCGTCGAGTTCGAGATAACGAGGTTCGACTGTACTTTTGATTTTTAAAAAAATTATTTTTAGGGGTAGAGATGTCAATATCGCTCGACATTACTGGGGAGCCACTTCCAAGCGCCAGGGAGATTAGTAATCACATACACAGAGAGGGTGACGTCATGAAGATGGACCCGGTCCTCAGTGTCATGGTGATGCAGTGGGGACAGTTTCTGGAGCACGACATTATGTCTGTTCCTGTCTACAGGGGTATGTACACTCTACGTCCTGCATGCTTTTCATGGTATATGTAACGGATTAACCTTTAGTGTTTGCACGCGTGAATATGTGACTAACATCACAATATAAAAATATACAATGAGGAACGATTGAATTCGATGAAATGATCATGAATAAACATGTATGATTCTACACAAGAAGATTGTATTGATTATTGATATAGGTAAATTGGAGTTTGCAATTTCATTATGCTAGTATTAAAAATACGATACAAATTAGTTCTTAATCACGCCGTGGCTCAGTGGTAGAACTTTCGACTCGTTATCAGTAGGTCGTGAGTTCAAGCCCTGACCGCGTTTAAACCTAAGTGATTGCTCCTTCGCCAAGAGCTCGGGATTTAGAGGTGAGAATCACGGGTCTTTCGGATATGATCTTGACCTTAAAAACGGAGGTTCCGTGTCGGAGCTGTGGCACGCAAAATAACCCTCACTGCTAAAAGCCAACTATGTGCTAAGCATAGGTCTAAATTTGCAGCCCTTCACCGGCATTGTTTACTTCTCAATATGAGTGAAATATTCTCAATGGGACGAAAACAAACAAACAAACAAACAAATAATCAATCCATCTTAATCACATGAATTATACATGTATTTGATCAAGATTAGTAAAAGATGTGTGCACATAAAAATACATAATCTATAGACAGATTTCAATGATTTGAGTTGATTTTCAGACAAGCACGGCGAGGCCCTGGACTGCTGTGGGACACACAAAAACAGGTAAGCAAAGAATAATTTCACTTTATATCTAATGAAAGGTGAAGAACACGATCATTGATCAATCTCATAAATCTTACATGTATATGGAATACAAATGAAGATATCGGCAAACTCGGACCCCAGGGTATATCAGAGGTGGGATCATGTGCCTAGAAGGAGTAAGCGTCCCCTGTAAACTGGTCATATCCTTGAACTAAGCCCCTTATTTTAATCGGGTAAACGTACCAATACGTCAGACAACATTTGACGCAATGGTAGGTTGCATTGGCAAACTAGATCGTTTTAACGACCATAGCATTTGCGAAATGCTGGGCCTAGTTCGATCATCAACTATAGGAACTAGAGATGAACCATAGTACGATCGAACTGTCTTTGTGCAAAACGGAAGAGGTGTCACTGCGCATGTCTGGTTTACCACACAGCTACCTATGTTTACAAAATGTTGAACTTTAGTAACCAGACATGCGCACTGAAGGTCCGGAAGCAAGCCACACATGCGCAATTGATGGTTCGGAAGTTAACTAGACATCTACTATGGTTGATGATCGAACTAGGCCCTGACTTTAAACGAGACTGTTGAAATCCCTGCTAATATATCGATGTAATTTTTCAATACAAAGAATCATTCGACTGTCTCGAGGTCTATGCTGAAAAGTAAAAAAATATGATCACCAAGTGCCAGTATGTTAAAAATTACAGGGTTAAATAAGGCCTCACGTGAAATTCACGTGAATTACTGTTCATGTGAAATTCACGTGAAAGTTTCACGTGAATTTCACGTAAATTTCATGTGAATTTCACGTGAAAAGTGATTCACATGAAATTCATGTGAAATTTTTTCATGTGAATTCACATTTGATGCTCTTTTCACGTGAAATTCACGTTAAAATTTTCACGCGAAATTTACGTGAATTTCACGTGAAATTCATGTGAGGCACAATTGCCTGTGTATAGTTGAAAAATTATATTTTTTTATCATGAAAAAGTTACCTATATTTTCAGCCGCGAATGCTTCTCCATCAAAGTTCCTCCTAATGATCCGTTCTACAAGACAGACTGTATCCCCATGGTGCGTTCAGCTCCGGGAGTTGGCCCAATGTGCTACACCAGTGAGTACATGTACACGTGAATGCACGTGTATTATTTACCTTTCACCACAAGTGAAACAATTTTGTCTCAATATTTGTTGAGAAAGAGCACAGTTCATCTTTATTCTTTGAACACAAGTTTTCGCGGTATTTTTTATGATTAAATGATCAAAGAAGAGGAAGAATTTTTGTGGGAGAGAGTGATCCGTAATTGTTCTTAGAATTACGTATCAACCAAGCTATGCTTTTCGTCTTCAACTTTTAATTTGATGCTCATGAAAACTGATGAAATAGTGTATTGTACCATAATGTCTTTTTTTTCAAAAAAGAAAGATAACTTCAAAATAAATGAATGCATAAGCTAAACGTTTGTTAGCCTGTTGTTAAATCATATTTCAGTAAAATACTGTAAAGGGCTTTAATTTCGCGGGGTTAAATTTCGCAATTTTTTTTTTATCTTTTGGCATTTCGCGGTGGTTTAAATTTCGCGGATAGTAAATATTCTAAGCTTGAATCATATACCTAAATACATTGAACAGCACTTCGCGATGGTTTTATTTTCACGATAGTTGATATCATCGCGAATATAACGAAAATAAAACCCACGCGAATATTTCCCCCTTTACAGTACACAGATCACATCTGTTGGGTTTGATTGTTATACATCATTTCAGCCAAGAGAGAACAGCTGAACCAAGCTACTGCCTACATCGATGGTTCACACCTGTATGGGACAGATACAGACACACTGAAACAATTAGTGGACCCCAGTACTGGTAAGGGAACGAGTTCTTACATCTGTCTACAAGTTTAAACCTACACCTGTACCCGAGTATATACACCCCTGTAATTACATAAGTTCATGCACCTTTACACGAGTTTATACACTAGTGCAAGAGCGCATACAGCTGTCATGGGAAAAAGAAATATCCATATTGATAGCTTAAAATCAATTACAAAACAGAATTTAAAAAATGTCTTTAACCTCTACGTATTTATTTGTACTCGGCATTTATTTTTACAAAAGCTTAAAATCGGAGCCTAAGAATCCTGCCAAGCATCAGATAGTAAAATGCACCTATATTGGAATAGATAAAAACATTGATATTTCTTTTTGTTTTGTTTTTAAATGGAGCATAATGACGGAAAGGAGGGTTATGTTAAATGTACGAGGATAGTCCCTATATGTCGTATTCTGTATCAGAGGAGAGGAAATGAAAATGCCCATTACCACCACACACCTAACACCATCATGGAATCGGTTATCAAATCCAGTCTCCAATCACGCTTTACTAAATTAATGTCTGGAATAAATAAATTCTATAATCCATAATTGATGTTAATACTGCACAAAGGGAAATAGAAAACGGAATCGGTAGATATTTCTCTAACATGTATGGCGGATTTAAAATGTTTGATGAGAAGATATGGAGAAATGCGTATTGTGAGGGCTGTCTGTTTTTCTAACAGTTCATTGGAGTGTTTTTGTGTAGGTGCATCATTCATTTAAAATATTCCGGGTGTTTTCCCCAATAAATCAATGGATGTACTTGGTTACTTTGTGATGTGTGTCCATGTTTCATGGGTATTTGTTTGAGTACTGTGACCTCCATTATGATTGCTCAATGTTTTTGTTTTTCTTCTGCTCCAGAGAAGATATGATCTGTACTAAAATGATGGAGTACCAAAATCCATCGCATGCTTTAAATATCATTGTTCGGGGTTTATCGTTTTGGTTTTATATTGTATTTCATATATTTTTTTTTATTGAGAAAATATGATTTTACAGGAAAACTGAAAGTAAATGAAAAGAACATGATTCCAGCTCCCCGTTCCTCCGTGGAAAACTGCATTCTAGAAAAAGATTACGACTACTGTCAGCAATCTGGTATGTTTTCTCTAGAACTGTTTAATACATACACCACTTCCAAACCTAAAGTGAAAACGTCTTGTACTGCAGATAACAACTTTTAACATACAATGTCTACTGGAAGAATATAATTATTTCAGAACTATAATGTTAATTTCTGAATACTGTAATCAGCGTTATTTCGTTACCGTTGTATTTTCACGAGTTTGGTGATAGTTTATGTAACATAAATGGCATGGAAATGAAGTTTTGGAATATTAACAGGGAGACACCAAAGCAGAGTTCTCATAACGGGATTTTTTAAGTCCCCATGATCTCCAAGTGTAGAAATTAAACAAGCCATTGATATTTGACCGAGATGAAATTATCAGAACCCACGACAGTTCGCCAATGTGAGGACATTTATTATCTGAATATGTCAGTAACATTTGTTTTTCCTTGCACATCAGAAACTTTGTATCTAATGAAATATTTAGTGATAATGGGATCATTATCTGTGAGTCATGAACACTATTTTGACAGGTAATGAACATTATAACGATTAAAGAATTTTTGCAATGCATCTACATGTATTCAGGGAAAACCCTGACCTACTAAAGATTATGTAAGAATCAGACAGTGACTGTCTCTAATTAGTCCATGATAAATAATTATTGACCAGTAACGTTTGTCCGTAATGTTAATCAATGGTTTACTAATTGATACGCCTCGACTCTGTTCACTTTCATTTTTATCATATGGACTAATGAACAGGTGAAGATAACGAACAGTGATCAATCTCATAAGTCCAAAATGGAATACAAATTAAGAATTGGGCAAACATTGTCCCGCGCGATTCTGCGAGTCCCGCGCCACAGTAGCACGGACATTTCGGAGTCTGTGAGGGCTGCGATCGGTTTAACGTTTTGTTAAAATATTTTTCGGGATCGCTGAAATCGCAGTGGTGGGGTGGGGACATAGAGGCATTACCAGCCTGGCGCGACAGTCGCCCAACTGCAGCACCACATTCGCACAACATTACGGTCAGACGTGCCATTTTCTCGGCCCCGCAGGAAGGGGGATAGCTCGCATGGGTTTTGAACGAGTCTCGTGCCACTCCAGTGCGAGGCTGGTACCACTCAATTGCAATTGTACTGCCACAGTACGACAAATCGCCGGAGTGGTACGGGGGTAACCGCTGTAGTGGGAGTCTCGCGCTACTGTGGCACACCGCCAGTACCACACGCGCGCGAAACGGGCGACATGTGTGCCACCAGCCGTCGCCGATTAAAGACGTGTATGTCTCCTGATGCCGTAGGCAAAGGACAACATAACACTTCAAGGCGTTCCTGTCACCTGGGGCAAATATATTGGCATGTCGCCCTCGAAGTCATGTAATATACGTATAATGTTTCCCCCTCTCCCAGAATATGTACTTTCTGTCCGTCCGTCCATCCGTCTGTCACAAAACCTTGTGTCAGCTTCTCCTCCAAAATTACTTATTGGATAGATTTGTGCAAAGCTACATTATCATTTGTAGATGTGCATATTGTCGGCACATGATGATCGAATCATTTTCCTTACATCTATAGTGGATCTAAGAGGGGTGGAGGGTGTAAAATAGCTTTTGATTGATTCCCCTAAATGGCTCATTGGATATAACTGGAACTTTGCGCAGTGCTTCATTGCAATTTTCAGATGTACATATTGTTGGGACAGGAGAATCCAATTATTTTCCGTAAAGTTATGGTGGATCTAGAGGGTGGAGGATGTATTGGATAGACTTGAAACTTTGTACAATGTTGCCATCTGAAGATGTATATATTGTCAGGACAAAAGGATCTAATGGTTATCATAAAAATTGTAGCAGACCTAAGAGGGATGGAGGATGTAAAATAGCTTGTGAATTCTTCTCCTATATTGCTTATCATATAGCCTTGAAATATTGTACAATACTTCAATATCAGTTAATGATGTTTACATTGTTCTAACCAAAGATCTAATATTTTTCCTACAATTTACATTAGATCAAAGAAGAGTGTTTTACAGCTTTTTTCATGTACAAGAGTTAAATTTTCTACTGGTACTTCAGCACAGCAGTCACTATTTTTGTATGATATACAAACGACATTGGTCACACTGATTTTGAATATTTTCTTCACTTTTTCCCTCAATACACAAAGTGCAGCTCATAATGTGCTTTCTCCTAATTACCATGCAGTACATTAAGTGGTAGAGATTGTAATTTGGAACGCTTTCAATATAGGGAGGAGGGGGACACATTTGTTTTTAATAAAAACAAATTATATTTTGTCTGAAGCCTGCCTCGACTTGAAAATTTATCATATGCAGAGCATGCTTTTGTGCATCAAATCAGCTAAGAGACATAAATCCCACATGTATGTGATAATGAAATATTGCTACATAGATATGGGAAGTCGACGATAGAGAAGCTGAAGTCATCCCGTTTGTCACCAAGTCAAATTTTAAGTTTGCCGTTAACGTCTAGATGTTCATTATTATATCATAGATAAAGGATATGGTTCATTGGAGTCAATGAAATGCATAAATTCACCGATAGATTTTCTAATGATACACCCCACCCACAAATTTTCTACCAACTAAAACAGATAAAGTAATGTCTTTTTCAAATATCATGAAAATAACACTTATAATATCAATTATTTTAAATTGCAAAAATAATTAGAGATGTTTCCTTCTACAGGTGATGATAGAGTGAATCTCAGTCCAGTCCTTACATCGATGTATACATTATTTATAAGGGAACACAACAGAATTGTCGACAAACTGCAGTGCATGAACCCCCAATGGCTTCCGGAATATGTCTTCCAAGAGGCCAGGAAAATCATTGCGGCTCTGATTCAGCAAATAACATATACTGAGTATCTTCCGGTTATTCTCGGAAAAGAAGGCATGTGGAAATATGGCTTGACAATCAACAGCGATGGCTATGACTATTCTGCATATAACCCGAATGTCAACCCTGGAATCTCAAACAGCTTTGCTTCGGCCGCCATTAAGTTTATCCACACCCAAATACCCAGTATGCTCGGCTTTTACGATAACGAAACTCGATACGTAGATTTAGAACAAACGTTCCACAGACCATGGTATGCGCAACAACATGGCGGCAGAGGAATTGAAGAGATAATGGAATGGTTGGTTAATGATGCTCAACCGGAAACCAATAGGTCATTTTCTTTTGTTATCTCGCCATTAGAATAATCCTGAAATCCATGTTTACCACTCATAATGCTCTTCAGTAGCAATAGCTATAGGGGAGGTTTGCCAGCCACTGATTCCATAGAAAATCTGACAAGACACGTACGTGGTAATATATCACCGGACAACCTAACAAAATAAATATTTCCTGGTGTCACCAATAAACCCTTACTCATTTAAGGCTTAGTCATGGGACCTTTAGAGTAATTAAAGTACACTTTGAAGGCGATGTCAATTTCCTAATGTTTCCGTTATCACCTAGATCATTGTTAAATGTATATAAATCATTACGTTTAGTAATTATCCGGCGGCTCCGTAGTGGTGTAACGATTGCTTGTTTTTACATCCGGGGGCTTCCATTAGTGCTGATTTAAAGACTCGGGCTCATAATATACTACATATGGTTTATTCAGATTACAAGAAATTCAAAATTTACCATCACTAATTTCTGAATTTTTTACGACATTTATGCTAAAAATTATATATTTTTATAAACATTTTACAGAAGAATTTGTGTGTTTTTTTTAATGCTATATTTCTTAATCCGGGCTAGAGAAAGACAACTAGAATACATGTTAAAGGGACACGGACACCTTCTGAGCTAAAAATGTTCATATTTTTTAGATTTCCATTTTAATGTTTGTAATGCTCACTTAGGGTATTTCTAATGGTCAGCAAATATTCGAACGTCATTTGTTGAGTTGCAAGTGAGATACATGCATTTACAATTCTTCGTTATGTAAACAAAGACCGTGGCCTGTTTTTGTTTACCTACATTGGAATATGCTAGTATCAGTTCCATTTAAAAGCAATTTTTTCCATATCACAAGTTCATCTGAACACAATTAAACACATCGTCGGAACCCACGGGTTTTCTCTCCGTTAATACTGGCATTCAACGTGTTTGAATGCAGTATAACGGAGAGAAAATCCGTGGTTCCGACGATGAATTAAACAGTTCCTAAGTGATTCTCACATGGTATTTTCTGTGAAGCAATCTTTATGTAAACAAAAACAAAGCTCGAGCCTTGTTTAAATTGTGAATGAATTATGTAAAGTGCTGTAGGTTCATGTAAACTGCGAAATGACGTTCACGGGAGTTTTTGCTGACGCAACTAAAATACCCCAAGTGAGCATTGTAAACATTAAGAATATGGAAATCTAAATTTGAACCATTTTTATTTCCAGAGAAAGTGCTAATACGTTAAAGTAAAAACCTCTCCTGATATGTTGCTGGATTTCAATCACCTATTATATTACTACAGATTTTGTTTTAAATTACACTCCATGCTTAACAAAAAACTAACCAATTTCAACAAATCTATATGAACTGTATCACTGTAGGATACATGTATGAATGAAAACTGGTTTGGGTCTTACTGCAAGGGGTGGGGTGGGGTGGGGGTTCGCTTTAGTGGCAACGAGGATGAATTGCCACATGGAAAAGGCATGTATGCTTCTGCCTACTGTGGATCATGATTTAAGGTTTTATGAAGTAAATGACGAACGGGATAAAACGCCCCCTAACGAAAATTGTTCGAACATTACAAATCAGACTGATCTTTACAGATATTACGTGCCTGCTGTGAGGGACTCCTACTTGAAGTTTAATGGCAGCAGCTTAGACCTGGCAGCAGTGGATATACAGAGGGGGCGTGACCACGGACTCCTGGCCTACAATTCCTGGAGGAGGTTCTGTTCTCTCCCAATCGCAGACAAGTTCGAAAATCTACTGGACCACGAGCCTGAAATGATACAGAAACTAAGGGACATATACAAGTAATTTGTAGATAACTTATACACTTATTATTCGTGATTATCAGATTACTTGATTTGGTGACTCAGATTTATTAGGTCACCTGAGTAAACTCA
>CAJDSM010076390.1:0-10699 GCA_903981925.1 Ostrea lurida
GAGGGCGATGTCGTCAGCGAAATCCAGGTCCACCAGCTGCTTATTGAAGTTCCACTGGATCCCTGTTCTCCTCCCTATTTGTCAACTGCTGCATGACCCAGTCAAATTGCCATCAGGAAAATTGTGGTGAGGGATGCATCCCTGACGGCGCCGGGTCTGTACGGTGAAATCGGCTCTGTCAGTTTCCCCATCGTGTTTAATAATCTTTGACCAACATAATGTAATATGGCTACTGAAACTTTGCATTATTTAAAATCTTGCAGTCATTTGATATGTGTGTTTGTGCTATGTGCAGGTAATAAGACATGGTATCTCAGACCAAAACCCTGCAAATACATGCATGTTGTAAAAGTTAAGTACTACAAATTGACCCTATAAATGATTTTATGAAAATGTTTTAGATATGCCTAATGGAATTGTTTTTAATAGATCACGTAATGGCAAAAATATATAAAAGTCGATCTGATCATAATTTTAATTACCACACAATATTGTATACAAAAAGGCGAAGTTAACATAATTTCTTTATGCATATTATAGGTCTGATGCATTTACACAATTAAGACACATTGTATACACATCACATCTTGTACAAAACACACGACATTTATTTATCATCACAGGCACCAGAAGTATGTAATAGGAGGTTATCGTACACATCACTTAGATATATCTTATATACATACATAATGCCCCCCCCCCCTTTTTTAAACAACATACACATTTTTGGAATCTCGGTCATCGCAAAACTCACAGCAGAAACTGACCACGCAATGCGACCTAATGCAGGTGAATGGTGGGGAAATCATTGTTTCATTATTTACTTTTCATTGGGTTGAAGGCTGCGTGTGTTGGGGGGTGCATATGATGTGCTATTCTCAGATAGAACATATACATGTACTATTAACTAATACACACTGTCACAGTTAAATTGCATTTATTTGATTGATAAAACAAACTTACATTGAAACGTGTCGATCTGTTAATTTTTCTCTCGTTGAATATTGCAACTGCAATGGAATGGGGCCTACGGTAGAACGTAAACAATTAATTTTCTGTGACTTTTGTTCTAAAAATGGGCACTCCTACTATCCTTTCTGGGTACGTGTGTCACTGTTGCATTTCTCCATGCGCAGATCTTCACAATTTTCAAGCGAATTCAAAGCAATCTCGTAAAAACATCTGCATCTAAAACACCTCCATCATCGGTATTTTGACGGAGGTCATGGCCGACAATTTCTCCCGCGATTCTGATTGGCTGTGCGGAGATGGTAACTCCACCTCCACTGGACGACGTGGAAGCGTGTATAGTATGATATACGTTTGACACAATGTTAACTTCGCCTTTTTGTATAGTACATGACTGTCTTTATCTTGTGATTTTCTTAATATGGCATTCAATGTATAACAACCACATTTCACCTCTTGTAAAATAATGGTGGGAATTTGTATTCATGGGATCATTTATTTTCTTTTTAAATTTCACACTAACGTGTATGAGAAGAGCAAATTATATTAAAGAGATAATTTTTCATACCAATCTCATGGTGCCCTTCATGGAAACATGAATAAAAGTAATGAATTATCAGGATTTTTTTTTTATCTATTTTTTTTTTTGGTAGAAAAATGGATTCTTTTAAGAATGACAGATAACTCTTCAAAGAAAATAGTCGGCCTTTAGCCATTTACCAGTCATGTGAATATGATCTACTTAATTTTCATCATTTAACAATAGTAGGCATTTATGTTGATTAAAATCATTCATTATCCTTTTGTAATACATTGCATACCTTAATACACTGTACTACATGTTTGATAAATATGCAACAACAAAGAAAAGTTGCATGCTCTGGACTGGCATATATTAAAATTTAACTTACAAAAAGCGTTTGGAGTCTTCACGTTTTTGACAGTATAATCCCCCTCTATTGCTTTGGAAAGGTCATCTTGTACTGGAGACTTCCCTGTTTAGTGGCTGCCTGCGGTTTTGCTGAGTTTTCATTGAAATGCAATCCAGTCAATACCAAACTGAAAATAATTGACATGTAATTTAAATAAGTTGAAAAGAGTTGTAGATTAACAAAATTTTCAATGAGAACAATGCTATTTGGAACCATTTACACCAGTAAATAAATTAAATCTGTGATATTGTAATGATGATCAAACCTACCGACTTTGCATTCCATGAAAAGATAAGCTGTGATCTTAGGGCAAAGTGATTAATAACAGAATGGTATGCTTCCAAGTTTGATGTCTGTAAAGATGATGACGAAATTGAAATGTCCTTTTTCATTTGACGGCTCTTTAGGATCGCCTCAAATTTTGTCATCACTTTGGTACCTACGGTAAATGAAGGAATATTAGAAAATAATTTAATACACTAAATTTGGATTTTTTTTTATTTATCCATCTTCTATTGGGCAGTATGATTTCAGTCTAAGTAAATGTATTATAAGAAATGTTTACTCAATATTAAGAAATAAAGTACAATTTATTACCTGTTTTCAACCACTGCTTCTGTCGACTGTTAGGATCAAGCTCGGTATGTTCACAGTCCCGGAAAAACTCTCCATGGCCATGGTGAATGTTGTGTACGTGATTGGAGATGCTGTTTACACTTTCCCCACTTGAGTTGGTCTTCGATTGATGGAGTTGATGATGGCACCCAGTACAAATGATTCACAAGGCTCTTGATCCACGGAGTGAAATCTTTGCATTCTTTCTCTTTGCTGAGAGCCACAAGTTTTTTCTTCAAACCTGAAAAAGTCAATTATGCTTGCATTTCCACAACAGCAACAATAAACTCCAAGTTACTAAATCCAATTGTCATTAAATAATTGAACGTAAGGTCAAATAAAATAAATGTATGTGGTTCTAATTCTAATTACCCAACCTTCCTTAGATACCCGGTAATAATTACCCCCCCCCCCCCGACTCTTTGACTTTTTTCTTCGTTTCTGTTTAGCACTAATTGACACTGTTGCTTGTTTTTTTTATTAAAGAAATCATTTTGAATTCACATTGTTTCTCTTCTAGCTGGTATCTCCGAAATTACATGCAGAGCCTACAGTTTCGAACTTCAAGTCAGACATCAAAAAGTGTAGGATTTAAAAATAGCACTCAGCTTGCATATTTGTTCAAAGCAGTAGATTGTATATCATAATTGAGTTTTCAAGAAAATGTATATCACACAACATGACCTGCATGTATGTTAAGTTAAGAAATGTTGGAAAACAATATTGCATCACTGTGAACTTTATTGATGAATTACCATCTGATAACAAGATGTGTTTGTGAAACACGAATTAGATATGGAAATAACATATGGACAGCCATTTAAATTTTCTGTAATACCACCTTTTCTGCATTAACTAACAATGTTAACTTTCCTCAGTTGTGTACACTTTTACTCAACACTTTTCGGGTCAATGGTTACAATATGGGTGTTTGAGGGGTAATATATTGAGACCATAAGGCAAGACTCAACATATAGTAGCGCTAATTGATATCGTTGAGCCAAATAACATATTTTTGGTCCAACATTTTCGAAATTGTTTTCTGTGTGATTGCTTGTTGAACAGTTTTGAACGCTTTTTCAAAAAAAGTTTTTATGACTATCCGTTCTAATTGATCAACCTTTCGTAGTGTCTGCAGCAAGATCCCTTAAGAGATATTGATACCAGAAAGGCTATTCACTGCAACCATGTAGCATGTCATGTGCGGTAGGTTCGCGCAAAGTATCGAATATCGAACTAACACCTATCAAAATGGAAAATGGAGATACGACTCATTTTCGGAAATTGAAGCAAAAAACTAAGTTCCAATACTTGATATTGCCATAAGAAACCAACTCTCAGAGGAGCAATCGCACAATTCTTTTGGAGAAAGAATTGTTCTACCTACTATACATATAATTTGCTGAGTAGTGAACCTCAATCTTTGCAAAAATATTGTCAAACAAGGTCTTATTAATGTATTGGCATAAGTAATTTCTTTTTGAAATAATTAATATCGTGGCCTCCATTCACCTACCTATATGAACTACTGAATTCATTCCCGCTTCAATCCATTGTGTGGATACGCTTTTTCTATCTCTTTTATCTCATCAAGGAACCAATCTTAGTTCGACGGATTCCCCTCAGGTCAGGCTGTTGTGGTGGAGAACTACATCTTTGAATCATTACCGAAGTGACATACGACATGCAATTTGGTGCTCATGTTCCTTCAACATATTCTTTCAAATATGCTGACGAATGACCCTTTGGCCTGAATTTAGAAAGAGTGGTAAAATACCCTCAACTCTACAGTGAGAAAAAGTATTTACAAGTAACTATATTTGCACCTAATTTGTGCTGTATTATATATATATATGATATATATATTAATTTTGATCTTACCGACGTGCTTTTGTCTTCAAAGTCATTTACTTTCATTGCAATCGTTTGATCTCTGCGCGTAAATTAGTAAATGCTATTTTAACTGCTTTATTTCTTGACTTTACAAACATGAAAACTGTGGATGAGAATCTGCGACACAATTGTAATGGATAAGAAGATAAGAGGGGAATTTTATTCAGAAAAACAATGTCCATTGAAAAGCTTATAAAAACCATTTTAATGTATTCCTGTAAGATGGAATACAAGTAGTAGGTACATGCATATTGGTAGCATATGTAAACAAGTAAGAGGGCATCTATCAAAATGCACACGAAATAAATCATATATTCTATCCAAAAGAAAATGTTACTTCACTGTTTTACGGCACAAATTACTACATTTGGTATAAGTTTGAGGATGTTGGACCTCCTTATTCAAAGACATTTTATCATTGGGACAGTATTCATTTCCATGGCCTAGTAAGCCAGTAAACTTGAAATAAAGGAACTAGAGTCTTCTCATCTGCTTCATATTTTTATTGTCTCCATCGTCCAATTTCCCATGTTTCAGTTATCAACCTGCAATGGTGCGGGTGTCTTCAACTGATTCAAGTACGCAAAAATTTGTTCTGCATTATACAATTTTATGTCTTAAAATGTTTCGTATATCAAGTTTTACTTTGCATTGTTTATGGCAATATCAAATATTTGTATTTACAATATTTACTAATTAAATCATTTGCAGTTATGTTCGGGCTCAGTTGAAGGCCGGGCTAGTAACTTCCCCTTTATTTTTAACATTGAGAACCAGTCAAGTACGCATGCATGCGGAAATTCTGAAATTAACATGTACGTGTTGCTCGAAATTCTTAAGAGTTCGGGATTTTACAAAAACATTTATTCTACAATAGGCATGGAGGCGCAATGCATGCAAATATATCCGACCACCGTAGTGTTGAGGTCAATTCTTTTAATTAGAATACTAAATGGGTGTTTTTTATGGACGCAGAACAAGAAATTCAGTAATTCACGTTTGGTAATTTTCCAAATATTGTATGTATTTTCTATTCCCGTTGTCATTCACCTGGTCAATAAATGACAAATCCACATCATTTGATTTTAAGATTTTTCATTTAATACTGTAGCAACAAGAAAAGCCTTTATGAAAAGGCCATTACACATCGTATGTATAATAGAAATCCAAATTAATGAAAAAATGAAATCGAGCAAGAAACTGACAAACAAGCTTGTGTTAGAAAGGTTTTAACAGTATCAATTTAGAATAAGCATTTAATAAAGTTCTTATAGTCGTTACAAATTTATTAGGATCCAATTTTTAATACTTGGTAAAATAAATATTGACGCGTTTCATACCAATTATTAGAACCGTTTTTTGCAAAATACCAAGATAAACGATATTTTTCTATATTGTCATTGCACTCATGTAAAATGCAGTAAAAACCGAACAGTGATCAATCTTTTAGGTCCCAAATATAAAGTGGCAAAGTAAACAAGTGTTCAAACGTAATCATAGTCCCATACATATATTACAAATCAAGTGTAGGGGCAACACGGTACCTCTGAAAAGAGCGAAGGCAGGATCAGGTGCCATGGAAGAGTAAGCATCCCCTGCTTACCGGTCACACCCGCCGTGAGCCCCTTAGTCTAAAACAAAGTAAACGGGGTTACCCGTCGTCAAATCTAGTATGAAAATGACAGTCTAACAAAGGGTAATGATCAAATCAGTGAACATATGATTTAGTGATAATTTGTAATCGCAAACAGGTCATTATATAAGGCGACCGTAGAACTTTTGAAAAAGAACGCTTTAAACGAAGATTCATTATAACCCTGCAAGCATCAACTTTTTTTGTTAGTAGTTGACACTCGCTTTAAAAAGTCCTCATATGCATGATATGTACTTTGCGTGACGAACATCAACTGAGAGACTACACACCCGAGCAGGTGAATTGTGGTACATTACTACAATACATGTAGAAAAGAAATAGTTGACGATTGCAAAGTCCAAAAGTCATCACCGTTTAATCATATAATGTAGTTTTCAGTCTGGCATTTGAGTCAATATTAAGTAAAATATCAAATCATGAAGCCAAGATCTGTCAGAATATGTGATGTCTTTGTTTCGAGTTTCGTCAGGATATATTAAATGGACATAATGTAAAAGTATGATGTTAATTAATAAGACAATCGGGTCCATAAAACTATATGTAAGGACAATGGTAAGTATTTTTTTTTATCCCCGTAAACAGTTTTTTTTAACAAAATTTCCTGCTTCGTATAAAATATAAAAATAAGTCTCCAATTAAGAATACAAAAATTAAGAGTTTGGGCAAACACGGACACCTGGACACGCCAGGGGTGGAAACAGATGCCAGGAGGAGTAAGCATCCCCTGTTGACCGGTCTACACCCGCCGTGAGTCCATAGTCTGATACGGTAAATAATCAATCCGTAGTCAAATAAGTGTATGAAAGCAGGCTTAACACTTGCTATGAAACACATAAGACAACATTTGATTCAATGGTAGGCCATACTGGTAAAACTAAAATCATTATAACGACCATAAAACGTTACAAAATGCCGACTTTATTAATATGATTCAAGGTAAAATTGGTTATGTTGAAAATATCGCCATGAAATTTTAGACTTTTTCACCACTTGCTTCTGCAAGAGACGAAATTTATTTTACGTGAAGGGTTTGGAATATATTATGATACAATTAACATAGAGCATTGTACTGTGAATTGTTCTTGTATTCTTTTGTTGATATCTTGTCGATTCAAGGTGGCGCAAGGCTCGCTCAAACACTTTCGAAAATTTTCAACGAAGCTCTCCATCCATTACCGTGTCTGTGTTTATATAGATATAAATGAATATATGAGATATACAGTATATCGCAGGTGACATTTCCCCCATTCTTTCTTTTTTTTAAATCTTGAGTGGTGGTGAAAGTGAATTGTGCCTAACGAAAACAAATTTGTTTTTGAAACGATATATCCCTGATTACCATGCCGCAAATAAAAACATAGCTGTGAAACTTCACATTTTTCTTAATATGAATTTGTGTCTTTCACAAATCGAAACAAAATGCCAATGGACTTAACGAGCAACCTGAGTACTCCAATAGCCCATAACAGGAGTCTCATATTCGCATTTTAAGCCCTGATATTAAGTTTTTTTTGTAAGGGCCTTGGAAACTTTGTCCTGAAAATGGATAAAAACTATTCGGATTTTGTTAAAATCCCGTATTCACATTTGTCGGGGAAATGCGTAACTATTTATCCCTCTGTTGTTAAGAAAAGTGTAAATGAAGTTACATAGATACATGAAACTTTGTACTAGTTCCAGCCGATAAAAGCTAGTAACAACCATCGTCTTTGTTTGTAAAAGTAGCTATTATAATTGTCCCTTTAAATTAACTGGGATTTACCTTCAACATCTGGATCCCATACTTATACTCTAAGCAATTTCACAAAAGATAAAATTCTTCATCACATTTTCTGTTTTTAAAATACTTTCAATATTCCGAAGAAAATAAGGATCATTTGAATTACCATACCTTTATTTGTCCGAAATCGCATAAAAACCCTTACACAAAATACATCGGCTGGCACCATAAGTTGTTCCTCCATGCCTCTTTCTTTAACTTTTAACTAAACTACTATAAAATTTAATAAGTCCTCTTCAGAGACAACTGTTCCACTACATATTCTAGAAGTTTTGTCAATACAAGAAGTGGATTCTTAAAAACTCTTAAGAACTTTTGGAAAAATCTAAAAATAGCTAAGAATTTTCTAGAATTGACTGCATCAAAACGTAATGATTTCCTCACACTTTACACAACAACTCCTCACGATAAGTTAAAATCCAGGCTTTTTCAGATTAATAGATAATTGCTTTTTAACAAAAACGGCACCGAATACGAAATTTCTAGTTCGTGTTGAAACAAGACACATGTTTGTTAGAAAACACTCAGATTGCCAACTGTCCAAGTATCTCTGAAGAGCATGCGTGGGTTTTTCATAGATTATATTTATGCAGTTCCTTTGGAGACGCAGGTCTTCCAACAATCCTGTTGGTTATTCCTGTGGGCGACTGATTGTGCCCCTTATTGACAGAAGCTCAAATTTTTATAATTCATATGAAACAGCATTTGTTACAGAAACTGTTACGGATAAAGAACAATAAACCTTGCGTGTCCTTCAAACCGTTACATATATAGATGATGTGCCATCAATTAACAATCATAATTTTTTACAAATTATTTGCCATTTTTGATAATATCACGAGAAACTGACATATCTGCTTCAAATGTTTGGATATTTTACTTAATATTGACTCTAATGACAGGCTGACACTGCATTATATGATATGCGTGATGAATTTAACTTTGGCAATGTCAACAGTTTCCTTTATATGTAGTAACATACCACGTCACCTGCTTTATGGTTGTATATCTCACCGAGTTGATTTGATACGCAAGAGCATGCTATGCGTAATGAGGACTTTTTGAAAGCGAGGCCAAACTACTAACAAAAGTTGATGTGGCGGATTTTAAACCGAATTTCGTTTAAAGTCATAATTTCGCAAATTCTACGGTCGCTATAGTGACTAGTTTGCGATTACAGGTTATCACTAAGTCATATGTTGAAGATTTGTTTCTTACCCTTTGTTAGACTGTCATTTTTCTACTAGATTTAATTACGGGTAATCCGTTTACTTTATTTCGACTAATAGCTCACGATGGGTGTGACCGGTCAGCAGAGGATACTTATCCTCCATGATTTACCTTCGCTTTTGTCGAAGGTCCGTGTTGCCCAACACTCGATTTCTGTGTGGGTTTTTGGACTATGATTACGTTTAATACTTTGTTACTTCGCCATTTTATATTTAGGACTTAAGAGATTGATCACTGTTCGATATCTTTGCCTTTACATCCCCTATGCACTAAACCCGTGGTAAGATACAAATATTAATGGAGGAATCAATGAGGAAAATTACATTATGATCCGCTTTTTTGTTTAACGCAGTCCAAATTAAATGATATTTCTCAAAATTCTTTCATAGAGTGTATATTTTCATAAAATGATTTTAATATGTTTTGTACAACGTACACTTATCTATGATACGTCCGGAAATATTGTATAGTTTCCTCTTAGGCCAAATAAAAAATATTGTTGATTCCAGTTATGCTCTTATCAAAAATAAGGTAGGTAATGTAGGGATTTTAATTTTTATTATTTATTTATTTATTTATTCGTTTGTTTTTATGCCCCGTGATCGAAGATCAGGGGGCATATTGTTTTTGTCCTGTCTGTCATTCTGTCATTCTGTCTGAAAACTTTAAACCTCGGATATAACTTTTGAATGGTAAGTACTAGGATTTTGATATTTCACATGTATGTTCCTTATGGACAAGACCTTTCCATGGGTACCACAATTTTGACCTCTTGACCTTGAAGTTTGACCTACTTTTCAAAACGTTAACCTTAGCTATAACTTTTGAATGGTAAGTACTAGGGCTTTGATATTTCACATGTATGTTTCTTATGACAAGACCTTTTCCGTGGTACCACATTGTTGACCTCCTGACCTTTGACCTTGAAGTTTGACCTATTTTTCAAAAACTTAACCTTAGCTATAACTTTTGAATGATAAGTACTAGGGCTTTAATATTTCACAAGTATGTTTCTTATAACAAGACCTTTCATGGGTAACCAAAATTTTTTACCTGACCTTGACCTTGAAGTTTGACCTACTTATCAAAAATTTAAACCTTAGCTATAACTTTTGAATTGATAAGTACTAGGGCTTTGATATTTCACAAGTATGTTTTCTTATTACAAGACCTTTCCATGGGTACCAAAAATTTTTACTGACCTTTGACCTTGAAGTTTGACCTACTTATCAAAAACTTTAACCTTAGCTATAACTTTTGAATGATAAGTACTAGGGCTTTGATATTTCACAAGTATGTTTCTTATTACAAGACCTTTCCATGGGTACCAAAATTTTTTGACTCCTGACCTTGATTTTGAACTTAGACCTACTTTTTCAAAAAACTTTAGCATTAGCCATAACTTTTGAATGGCAAGAGTTAGGCATTCATATTTCACATGTGTTTCCTTATGACAAGTCCTTTTATCTGGTACCAAAATGTTTGACCTTGACCTTGAATTTTGACCTACATTTTAAAAACTTTAACATTGGTCGTAACTTTTGAATGGTAAGGGATAAACCTTTCATATTTTACATGCATACCTTATGACAAGCCCCTTCCACTGGCATGTGGAATACGGGGGCA